>JALIZH010011369.1:0-45000 GCA_030522465.1 Rhipicephalus appendiculatus
CTAGTTAAGTTTGCCAACTAGGAACGAGCCATGCAATGCGGGTTGGAAAAAAAGATCGCGGCAATGGTATTGGCAAGTGCGAAGACGGCGTGTATCACCTACATACAAAAAAAAGTAGTTAGCCTACACGGCGCACAAAAAATACGATATCATTTTGGGTACCAAGATGATTAAAAAATCACAGCATATCCACGGGGTGAATGATGATGAGTGGGCGAAGCTCCGGAGAGAATCATCGGTAAACCGCGAATCTTCCGTGCAATTCGCCCAGTCGATCATCATGTAAACACGTGAGAAACACTGTGTGTATATATACAAATCAACTTTTATTTGTTCTTAGACGATGGATGGCTTGCGGTGTCCCTTCATTATGATGGCTTTATGGTCCGTGAAATGAAGGAAGAGCGGTTCCTGTATGGGTTGCAGTGGACAATTCGCAAATACTACGTCTATGCATGTTCCTCGGATCGTGGTAGGTTTCATATGGTCAAACGATATACATCTGAGTGCATATCTAGGAAGCCATATGTTGGATAAGCGAATTATTGTCATTGATGTCAACGTTAAAGTCCCCAACTACTGCGAGCGCGCGCTGCCGCCGCCTTGTGCGCTCGTCGCTCCGCAGGATCCATCCGGCGACTCCGAGTGAAAGTGAAAGCGCGCCGAGACCGAGCGCTAAATCGAACGATCGCCTTCCTGCAATGAGAAGCGCCACACATGTAGTGGGTACATTCCACTATACTGCGTCATCGTCATCTTTATCACGTGGAGTGGGTACATTCCACTACAAGTGGCTACCTATCTACCTACTACTACTACTACTACTACTACTACTACTACTACTACTACTACTACTACTACTACTACTACGACTACTATAGAGGAGGGACAGACCCACACCCTAAGGAGCTTCGCCCCTAAAATCACGCCATATCCACGAAGTGAATGATGTCATCGTCAGCGTTATCACGTGTAGTGGGTACATTCCACTATACGTGGCTATCTACCTACCTACTACTACTACAACTACAGAGGAGGGACAGACCCACACCCTTAGGAGCTTCGCCCCTAAAATGTGTTGCTTTTAAAATTTATTGCAGTTTTCGAACCACAGACTTGTCCCGGGGAGATGAATCGTGCGTCATTTCATAGAATTGAGCGCGTTTCTGCGCACTGCAAATTTAGTACCGTTCCCAAAGTTTAAATATAGTTATAGTAATGTTTTTAGCGAGAAAGAACACACAGCAGTGGCGCGATGTTGTAACGCTGGGCTGTATGCTCCGGGTAGTTTTATATCGCAATCAGAACTTCAAAACGCAAAACAAAATAAAAAAAAAATATTAGCGGTCCCGACTTTGGTTCCATTTCTTTTGCGAAAGTTTTCAGTTATGTAGATATGTAGCTTGTGAGAATTGAGGTCTGACACTATTGGTCTCGATAATTGACAACTAGGCGTGAAAGTGCTAGATATATGGTATGGTATTCGAACCTCTTGTACCTTTTCTTCCCATTTATTTTTGTTTTCAGGCCAAGGCAATAATACTATAATTGATGCATAAATTATGAATATGGGCAACCTTCGTGTGCTTTTGCGTGTGGTAGTTTTTTGCTTATTCTTCTATAACACACTATTTTTCACTTCGATTCAATTTCCATGTGCTTTCACATTTCCTTCAGGTCCAGATATCCACAACGTTTATTTCTGTACGTTGTCTGCATTAAGACGACTAGCTGGCATTCAGCCATATCTTTTCAGCAAGTTTAGATTTCTAAAAGTTGATATTCATTTGAACAATTAGGTTACTATATTCAATAAAAGAGATATGCTTGACTAATTATTGTTCCACTTGTGATGACACCGGCAATGAGAAAAAAGCTTCTCAGAGACAGTGCCAAAGTACATAAAAAAATTGGGGGGACCCTTAATCTTCGCCTTTAAGAAGTTGAACGCGATAGCGATATCCTGTCCCTAGTGCGTACTTCAATCACTTAGTGCATACTATGTAATGGGTAGAATGTTTCCAACCAGGAGCAATTATGCGCGGCAAATGTGGGAAATGTTTTCGAACTTGCTATGCACCCACTACGGGGTGCTAAGGGAATACGCGCAGTAAGGTGTGTGCCGTTTGTAATGGGTGGCTGGCTTTAAACTATGAAATCGTTATGATAGTCACATATCCTGACGCCCGATGGCAATGTACGCTTGTACCACGCAATATTCCTGGGATATTACATGTTATATTGCGACGCCTATATAAAAGACGCTTGCGTTTGCGAAGCATGAAAGTTATTTTCACTGCATTTCCAAGCAAAGGAAGTTATTTTCGCAGTATTCCCAAGCAGAGGCATGGCTGTGTGGTAGAACACCTGCTTGCCACGCAGGCGACCCGGGTTCGATCCTCACTCGGACCCGAAAATTTTTATTATTTATTTTATTTGGATCTTTCTCGATTTTTCGGTCAAGGACAAGATGATGATTTTTCGCTCACAACCAACGACACCGACGCCGATGCCGGAATTCCTGCGAAACGAGCTCTTTAACTCTATCACGTTAAAAGACTGGAGGTTACTTTTGGTTAAAACAACGCTACAGTATTTCATTATTTCAAACTGATTGTAAACCCCATGTGATGATCAGCTGTGGTCACACGTAAAAAAGAAAACAAAACGAAAGAATGTAGTTGCACTTTCTCTATCGTATAATGCATGCTGTGCTGTATCTTACAGAAGCTCGAGCACGGAAGGTGAAGATTGCGACAAACACAGTTTATTTATTTATTTATTTATTTATTTATTTATTTATTTATTTATTTATTTATTTAGTGTATTTATTGCAAAGCTGCTTGTTTGAATTTAAAAGTTTAGGCAGGTGTGGGTTACAAGTAAGCCGGAAACAACAATGGGTGCATTAAATGCGTGCAAGGTATTGCAGCAATATAACTACGAGGATTTCAACGAAACGTCATTTAGCGAATACATGAAGAAAAATGTTACAACTGAACATGAGGACTAACACTGAGTCATACTGCAAAAAGAAAGAAGAAGCAGCAAACATGTACAAATAGGTGCGGTGATATATTGGAATAAGAATGTCACAACAAATTGCTTTGTGAGTAGGCAGAAAGACAGAGAGCTCGGCCTGAGCGCATGCGCTCTAGCCTGCTGCTCTACGCAGGGGATGCGGGAAAGAGGAGAAAAGAGTGATGGGGACAGAAAGAGGTGGTGCGCAAGTACAGTAGCAAGTTAGAGCAGCGATTACCCTACAGCTTAGGGTTCAATCTAGTGATTTTGAGAAAATCTAGGACAGCCCTTGAAGCGGTTTTTGACCCTGTATGGTCGCACATTGAGGACAAACAGCAATTTTCACTAACTGTTTTTACTTATATGCATGCGAGCGTTGAAGTTAGCGTTTTCCTTTTTGTCACGTGTAGTGGCCAGTCACAAAATAGATGGGCTAAAGCTTCGCGCACTTGGCAGTGTTTGCAGTTCCGGCTCTCAGCTCCACCAATTAGGGGCTAGTAGCGTCAAGTGAAGGCAACGCCCAGGCGTATCCGGTGCAGCACACTAGCATGTCTTCGGTTGATTTTTGCCGGGAGACGAGAAGTGATATCGGGGTCATTTTCCCGCAGTCGCTTTTTCAGATGGCTTGGTTGGGAGCAGCAAGTAGCTCGTTGTAATGAGCAACTTGCAACATTGTGACTTGCCAGGCGTAACAACCAACGCAGTGCGAATGACGCAACGAGTGTGTGGTTTAAAGCTTTCCATCCATTACAAAGGGATCAGCCATAATTCCTCATAGTGATCAGCCACAGCATCGAAGTGCATGTAATCCCTTACAGATCTGTAGCGGGTGCCTCGCATGTCCGCAAAATGACGAATAAGGCCTTGTGTGCTTCCCTTTTTCGCACAAATTATGATTATTTATGAAGTAGTTGTACCTTGCATGTGTACTTGTTGTAATCGCCTCAAAGAGTTCAGGCTCTAAAATGGCCGCTCCTCCAGCTTTTGCTGTTACTGTACTACGTGTTCAGCGCATGCCTGGCATCTTTTTTAGAGACAGTCCCTTTTTATGGGTTCATAGTTGCCCTTTCATTTGTCAACGTAGACTGCCATGAGTGGCGAACGCCCTTCAGAGCACCTAATAGTTACAGTTGCCAGGACTTTACGTTACACTACCACGATATTATTATCCGACACGCCGTAGGGGAGAGTTCAGGAAATTTCGAAGAACTGGTGTTCTTTAACGCGCACTTAAATCTAAGCACACAGGCTTCTAGTACTGCATGTCCATCAAAGTGCAACCGTCGTGACCGGAATCTAACCTTCAGTACACTTCAGTGAAGACGTTCATCCATAAAAATATCTTTGTGCCGAAGCACACCGTGTGCCATAAGCAGCCGTGCGTTTCACTTGGTGGCACTTGAATGAAAAAAAAAATGCAAAAATATAAATAAATAAAACCGGTTTTATGCCTGTGAAAGCAGAATAAACAGCGCAGGTGGCACGGACGCGCCATCACATGGCGAACACAGAATTTCTTTTAAAAGGCTTTGATGTAGCGCAAAACGACACACGGACACGAGAAGGCACATATGGACACCACAAGCACTGTGTCGTGTCCATGTGCGTCTTCTCGAGTCCAGTGTCGTTTTGCGCTACATCAAAGCTTTCCAAATGAATCACCAACAAGCCCACATTGGAACTCTCGTCGACAGATTTTTCTGTTTTCATCTTTCTGAGTCATCTTTCTTTCTTTCTGTCTTTCTTTCTTTCTTTCTTCCTTTCTTTCTTTCTTTCTTTCTTTCTTTCCTTCTTTCTTTCTTTCTTTCTTTCTTTCTTTCTTTCTGTCTTTCTTTCTTTCTTTCTTTCTTTCATTTTTCCTTCTCTCTTTCTTTCTGTCTGTCTTTCTTTCTTTCTCTCTCTTTCTTTCTCTCTTTCTTTCCTTCTTTCTTTCTTCCTTTCTTTCTTTCTTTCTCTCTTTCATTTTTCCTTCTTTCTTTCTTTCTGTCTGTCTTTCTTTCTTTCTCTCTCTTTCTTTCTCTCTTTCTTTCTTTCTTTATATCTTCCAATATTTACCTCTGTCTTCCTTTCTCTTCTAACCCTCATGTTGCAACTCCTCACTCTCACTTCACGTTGAGGAAGAGGTGGATGTCCTTTCGGATGCCCTTGCTATGCTATACTGTCCATGGTAAGTGGACAGCTAATCGACACCTGCAGTGGTTCTCCCATTGCAGCTTTGAAAGTTCTCCATCACTCGGAAGACGGGATGGAGCACACGTTGTCGACGCCAGAATTCTCGTTTTCGTTATTTGGGATCAGCTCGGCGACGGCATTTCCACTCCCGACCGGTAGCCAGACGTCTGTCACACCGACCTTCGTCAATCAAGTTAAGCTTTTGTCTTGTCATGCGTCGGAGGGGTGGCAGAATGCCCATGCGCCGCCACACGTTCGCTATTATCTGGCTGGTCACGTGCCTTGACTCCGCCACACTCCGCGCACCGAAAAGGTGTGCCGTGGCGACGTGATCACTAAGCTCGGCCTTCTCAACTGTTCTCACTCTATTCTCGGCACGGGGAGGCCTCTCACTCGTGTCCATGCTTTTACACTAGACTTCCCTCTCGTTTTAAAGACGATAGTCGTTCTTGGGATACTTGAACGCAAAAATTTTGGTCTTTCTGTTTATCTGTACGTAACCCGATTCAGCTACTCGGCCAAAGTTGAACCACTTTCTGAAGGCCGGCCATCTTGAACTGGTGTTTGCCTTCATACTTGTGAACATATTCGATCAAAAAGCAAATACTACGCATACCTGAGGCGCAACATTAATATGTTAGTGTCACGTCGTGTGTTCTTTTATTAGAAAATACATAAGTACGCAATTCTAAAGACCCTAGTGTTTTATCAATGCCAGCCACATGCAGCCAATTCAACGTAGACTAGGCGCTGTCTGAGGCAAGGCAAAACATAGTGGTACGGTCGGCACAAGACTATCGTCTTTCGACGACATTTGCAGCGAAGCACGTAGATACGCGGTCAATTTTTTTCTTGGCGTTGCACGGCTCGACTTATATAGCTAGGTTAGGCTTCCCTTCTCCTTCACATGGCTTCCACTCGCTTGGCTGGTGTTTGTGGACGGCAGAGTTTTTCCAAGCTTATCGTCTACGCTGTTAAAAAATAACATGCATTGGTAAGTGATGTCGGGTGAACATATTTTATGTGTCGGTGTGCTATCGCGACTTCGTGTCAATGGAGTGTACAAGTTGCGCACATAAACGTCGGCATGTCCTGAAACCATAGCCTTAATTGTCTTGCTTGTCCCCTGGAAGGAAAAAAAATTTCTTTTACTGCACTTTTGTTTGAACGTACTGCAGGCTCGAACGGGCCTTGCAGGAGTGGTTACCGAAATAAGAGTAAAAATCAATCACGAACACAAATGATTGGTTTGCACTTTAGTAACAAATGGTTCTGCAGTGTTACAATTCCCAATACTATTAGGTAACTCGTTCCAGTGAGAGATCGCTGAGGGAAGGAATAAATATTTCTTTGTGTTGACGCAGCTTCAAGGTTGTCTCATTGTTTTGCTGTACTTTGATCTTGATGAGACAGAATTAGGCGTCCCAGGCCACAATTCAGCAGTTACAGCAAGTCTTCACAAGTTAAATGTAAAGCTATAGAAACAAGGTTAGCGGACGCAGGTGTCGCATTTCAATAGCACTTACTTCCACTGATCTGGCATGCCACCTATTTTAGCGTCCTTCACCCCGTATGTTTTTGCAATAGCAGCACTTCTCACTCAGACCTCACAGAAACTGGACGAAACGCCTGTCTTCTATCAGAGCAGCGACTCGCTGTAGCGACTTCTATCAAAGTTATTTTCTGGTAGTCCTGCCTTCGAGTGCAATCAAGTAATCTTTGAACCCGATTTCCATTTGTCAATGGGCTCAGATACGACATTATTTGCATAGTCAGCCGAAGTTTCTGGCGTTCATTCCTGTGCAGTTCACTTCCGTATTTGGTGTTCTGAATCTATTCACGTGCAAATGTCTGTGAATGAAACATGTACTTCAACTATAAAAAAGAGGAATCAAAGTTTGTTTTCTATGCAAGCAATGAATTTCAACACACACTCTTTGTTTATGAAAGGGATTTGTGTGCACAGGACATATATTAACTCTAGTGCGAGCGTATCAACTCGGTGAATGCTGCAACTTCGTGCCCCAAGATGTTTCCGAACACAGCGTCGAACTTTTCCTAGTAAACGGAGAAAATAGTGGTGAGCAGAAACACTGTTTATAGTATTCGTGTAGACGCACTCGCGAGAGTAAGCCCTGTTCTCAGCAGCTCCCGTATATGCAAACGTGAATGAAGTTTTGTAGCTCGCGGGCCTTGTAGCAGCGAGAAATGTAACGAAGACGAAGTTTCAAACCTTGGTTTGATGGATGTAAAATTGAAGTGGACCCATTCCGTCGGTGGCATCCGAACCCACGACCTTCGAGTTACGCCTCCGATGCTCGACCATTTGAGCTACAACGGAGCGTGCTACCCCGTCCGCTCTTGTGTAGGGTATTTATACCTGGGAGTGTAAGCCAGCGCCATTCGTACAACAGGTGGGGAGTGTGGAACGCTATCTTTTGTAGAATGCTTTGTTGGGCGCGTTGGTTCATTATGGAAAAGATTTGAGCGCAAAAAAGGACGGGACACAAGACAAGAAGACGACTACACGAGCGCTCACTACCAACTGGTTTTATTCAGAAGAAAACATGTGAATATAAAGCTCAGTACGCCACACGCGCGCCTGCGCACATATCAAGTGAGATAGACGAGAAAAGCTTATCGTAAACTGCGCTCAATAAACTGCATCTCACTCCCCCGCAAGCATACCGACGTTTGGCTAACACAATCTGTGCCTTTCTTTTTTATGTAAAAGGCCTCCAAAAGCTCGCGTGCCACGGTGTCTCTGCTGCGGCCCAGTACTTTCAGTTCCGAGAAGACAGGAACACATTCGCACTCCGCGCAGTGCGCGGGAAGGTGCGCGCGCCTTGTCAATGACCGGGCACGTGAGCATGAACTGTCGCTCACAGGTGATCGGCGCGCGCACCTTCCCGCGCACTGCGCGGAGTGCGAATGTGTTCCTGTCTTCTCGGAACTGAAAGTACTGGGCCGCAGCAGAGACACCGTGGCACGCGAGCTTTTGGAGGCCTTTTACATAAAAAAGAAAGGCACAGATTGTGTTAGCCAAACGTCGGTATGCTTGCGGGGGAGTGAGATGCAGTTTATTGAGCGCAGTTTACGATAAGCTTTTCTCGTCTATCTCACTTGATATGTGCGCAGGCGCGCGTGTGGCGTACTGAGCTTTATATTCACATGTTTTCTTCTGAATAAAACCAGTTGGTAGTGAGCGCTCGTGTAGTCGTCTTCTTGTCTTGTGTCCCGTCCTTTTTTGCGCTCAAATCTTTTCCGCTATCTTTTGCCAGGGGGGCGTCAAAGACTCACAGGGCACGTCATTTTTGCACCAGGTGGTGGCTTACCAAGAAACCCTCGCGTGCGACCTATGGCATGCTAGAATTTATCAGGTAGCTGTGGTAACGCATCGGACGTTTAATACGATGGTTGTGGTTTCGGATCCAACCAACCGAAACGGTGACTTTCGTCCGCTTTAAGTTCTTTCAATTTAAGTGAGAATCATGACGATACAATTAAGATACCACGAATAATGCGCCCGATTCTTTCATTGGTTTAATTGTCCGTCGGTTTCATTAGATGTGTACAATACAGAAAATAATCCCCCTGAAAAACTCGCCTTCTTAATGTTCAACAAGGAAATACACCAGAATACACGAACGCCTGTGTGCGAGTGCCACCAATGCCCTGATGGAGCGCCCAAACTGAACCCAAGCCAAAGATTAGGGTCGCCTCCATTTTATAGACCTCTACGGAGTACGTAAGAATAGTACTCTGATAATTGCTCCTGAGAGTAAAACTAAAAGAAACAGGAAAGGAACATTTTTTTTTCATTGTCTTGGCCTTGTTAATTTTTATCAGAGAATCAGCTTCCATATGCATGGAGTTCAGAAATGAGCGCTTTGTTCCTGACTGTGATGCTGAACTCTAATGAAACTATGCGTAATGCATGCCAAAGGAAGACGTCTCGTTTCAGTTGCATCGCGTGCCACTGGCATCCTAATTATTTAGGGTGATTCAAAGATTGAAAAGCTAAAGGGAGGCGAAACGAATATCGTAACAGCTGCCTATGCTTTCATTCACTATTACTACGTGTCCTCCTCTGCTAAATCCTATATACCAACCGTGCTTAGCATTGCACGTTCATGATTCCTAAGTAATTCCCAGCGCACGTTTGCATCGGTGCTTTTTTTGCATCCCATAGAATATGAAGAGCTTTTAGACAGCTCCCTACGACGAGTAATTTACTTGAAGAAGTTTACTCGAGGCGAATGCTCATGCGGAGAAATCAATGAACAACAGTGAACCGAGCGATGCAATGCTATTAGGTTTGTACGAGTTTGTCTTTGCGCGCTCGTAATATTTTTCGTGCAGCTTTGCAGCGGTACCTTACAAATAGACGAGCCTGTTTGGACGTGATATGCATAGTTTAAAAACTTCACTAGGATCCCCAACGACACGAAAAAAAAAAGAGAAGTAGTTTCCGAAAGCTCAATTAATATGCGATCACTCAAAGGCATGGATCTTGTTGGGGTTTTATGGCACCACTTCACAAGCGTAACTTGACAGACATATCTAAAGCGCAAAGTCAATGAACGCATGCACTGCAAAAAAAATGGCCCCACATTACGACAAAATTTGCTGGTATATTGTGACCGAACACTTTTTCGTACCATAAAAACGCTCTTTCCGTTGAACGGACCGTGCGTTATGTACAAATCGTCGAACAAGATATAAGTGCCACCGTAGTGAGGAAACGGAAGATTTCGTAACCCTTACTTGCACTTAACGAGCAAAACCGTTAAAACACAGGTGTCCCAATAGTTCGATAACAGATAACCCCATCTCCTGTACTTGTACTCTACGACCGATCCGTTGCAATGCAAGGTGTGCCAATAAATCAATAACAGAAGACCCCGTACTGTCAACACCCTATGAGCCAACCGTTGGAATAGAGTGTTTTGCAGTAATGAGAAAATGTGAGACCCTGCATGCTGAATCTCTGCTGTGAAAGAATGCTGTGCACATAGCTTCCACAAACAACATTCACTCGGTGTGCTCACAGACAACAAAGAAATTGATGATAATTGCTGAAATGACACACCACAAATATGTCGTATGCACCAACAAGATTTATTTTACAAAATTGTTCAGGAGTAGATATCTAAAGAATAACCTTGTGACTTCATACGTCATAAAAGGGCGCAAGACTATGCTATTGCCGAAAGCAGTGATGAATCTTGAAAAACAATCTGTCTGTGAGGTGCAGTGCCAATATGTCCTTCCGCACCAGGCATGGGGGTAAGGAGGGCTTGTCCCTGCAATTGAAGAAACAAAGCAATGCTAGTGAGCAAAATATGCCTTTAAAGTTGATAATGCTGAACCAAAAGAAAAGAAAAAAAAATATTTCACACCGTACACAACTACAGTCTTTTCAGGTAAGGTTGGGAAACCATGTCTTATTTTGATAAGAAATTCTATTTTGTCCACCAAGTGCTGGGGAGTACTAAATCTGTCTCGCAAGAAAGAAGTGTTAAATATAGAAGTTTTCGGTGAGCCAGAATTGCGTAGCATGGAGAACAGCAGGGTTAAAAAAAAAAAAACAGGCACAAAAAGGTATCATTTTACTCAACGAATTTTTCAGATTGTTTCACTACTGGCTATGGACACTAATTGAACTCCAGAAGTTCTGGTGTGTGGTAAACTAAGAGGATAATTTCAAAACAAAATGTGATAAATTGAAGCTTGTTGACAAAGCACTGCACAAGAAGCTTGAATAGTGTACAGCACATTTTAAAATAGTACAACAGGGCTTCTTGCTGCGCTAATTGGTGCATTACATGAGAAATATAGATGACACAAAAAGGACAGGCGCGAAGTGATGACACGAAGTGAAAAACTCAGGTGCCAACTTCCAGATGTTTATTGCAAGAAACCATGCTGATTCATACATGCTGTTGAACAAGGTAATCTTTTTACAAATATAGCCACAAGGATGAACTCTCAAATCATCAAGAACCAGTGATTAAACATGCACTGGAAACTGCCTTGACCTGAGCTGCAAGATCATGCCAGCACGCTATCACATGTATCCATTACATAATTAATCTGAGTGAAAGGCAAAAAAGACAGTGCACAGACTAAACTTGACACGTCTAAGGCTATCTTTCAAGAGCATCACTTCTTTGTCACTTAAGTCTAGTCGTGGCTTGCTAACGTACCGACTGCCTGCCCTTTTAAAGACGATAGTCTTTCTTAGGATACTTAAATGCAGAAATTTTGGTCTGTCCGTCTGACTGTCTGTCTGTCTGTCTGTCTGCCTGTTTCTCTGTTTGTCGGCACGTCACACGATTCAGCCACCCGACCAAAGTTTAACCACTTTCTCAGTGCCCAGCCATCTTGAGCAAGTAATTTTGTTCATACTTGTGAACATTGTCGATCAAAAAGCAAATGTTACGCATGTCTGAGGAGCAACGTCAATACATAAGTAGTCTCTGGTATGTTTCTTTATAAGAAAATACATAGATACGTAATTATGAAGACCCCAGCGTTTCTTAGGCTGCACTCAAAAAGCGACGCTATGCACGAAAAAAGCCCTCGGCCGACGATATGTTGCTGCTGGGTTCTGCACAAGGTGATGTTTCTCGACAGCACTGCCAGATGGCGTCCATGTCTCACGCAGAGCCTCGGCGCCTCCTCTATTTTATCGAGGCCAGCCAGATGCGGCCGATTCAACATAAGAGAAAGCGCTGTCTGAAGCAAGGCAAAACAGTGTAGTACGGCCGGCACAAGACTATCGTCTTTCGACGACACTTGCAGCGAAGCACGCAGATACGCGGCCAATTTTTTTATTAGGAATACCCCAACTGTCTCCCTTTCAGTGCAGATGCTTGCTCTCATAATAAATGTGGTTCAGCTGAAGTGTGACGCATAACCACAGCGCCTGCAAAGTGCACTCCCATGTTCCTGCTGACCACCAAACGGTGCTGTCTTGCATGATCGTTAGAACACCGGCCCGTTTGTCCGAATATTGCAGACCACATTGCTAACCCATTCGGTGTATCATGTAGTGCGCTTCTTGGAGCATGCAGCTGGCTGCTTATTCGCCACCGAAGGGAAAATCCCAGCCAGTGTGCATGGATGGGACAGCACAATGTGCACACTGTATCTGGCTGCGACTGTCTTTATATTGTGCGAGAGGTGGTGAATGGAAGGTATTACGCGCACGCTCATTTCTTCTTTCAGCTCCTGCACTTTATTGCCACGTTTCAGCTTCTGCAAGAAGCTTTCCTGTGATAATGTGATAATGGAGAGACGAAATCAAGGGTCTTTCCGTCTGCAAATCTGATTATTAAGTTGTATAAAAAGGTAGTTCTCACGACTTCATTGAAGCCGAATTTAGGCACGTAATAGCTAATCCCCTCTTCATTAGTTTAGAATGTTCCCTGTCAAACAGCAAAAGCTGTGCCAAGGTATACATTGAACAGAGGCCCGTGTTTCAATGATCGTGCAAGAGAGTGCCGCTTGGCGGTCAGCAGCAATATGGGCGGGTACTTGGCAGGCCACTGCAAGTGCCGTAGTTCTGCGTCACAATTCAACAAACCGCAATTCTAAGAGCAAGCAGCCACTTTGAAAGAGAGACAACTGAGTCATTCCTAATAAAAAGCGCAGGCTCCTTAAAAAGGGTAGATTTCTAACAAAAGGACAGTGTTAGCACGGCGTCACTAGATTTAAGTGACAAAAAAGTGACGTTCTTGAAAGATAGCTTGTAGACATGTTACCTCTAGGTTGTGCTCTGCCTCTTTTGCCTATCACTTGGATTGATCCTGTAATAGACACATGTTCTGGTGTGTTGGCATGATTTTACAGCTCAAGCCAATGCAGTTTCCGGCGAATGTCTCTCGACTCTGTTACATCACTGGCTCATGATTTGTTAGTTTCATCCATGTTACTATATCTGTCGTGAGATTACCTTGTTCGGCAGGATGTAAAATCAATATGGTTTCTGTTAATAAAACGTAGGAAGTCGGCACTCGAGTTTGTCAGTTCGTGTCTCCACTTCGTCCCTATCCTTTTAGCACCATACCTATTTTTCTCAAAACTGGAGGTCAGTGAGACACATTGTTTTTCAAACAACTCTTAAATAATTTTGAGTATGCACGAATCGTGAAGATGAAATCTGTATGCCTTTGAGAAGATGCACACTAGAGCTTTGTTTTCTGCAGAGTACACACCATTACCAAATCACTTCATCACGCGACATGTAATACACCAGGTCTAGAGGGAGATGCATTAATTATAGGATATGTGAACATGAGCTCATTGTGAGTAATGAGATGTCTACTCATATGCCCAGGGATGCTCATGTTCAGCTGCGTAGCCAGGGGGTGGCTCACTGGGCCCGTGATACCCCTTCCCCCCCCCCGAAATTTTTTTGCCATGGCATATGGAGCACAAAATGGCACTCTACCACATCTGCCAGCCCGGTCCCCACTCAAACTCAAAGAGGTGCCCCCCCCCCCCCCCCGAACAAAATTTCTGCCTATGCCCCTGATCATGTTCACGGTCATTTAGTTCCATTAGCTGGTCAGAAACTTCTCCAGCCCTGTTCCATTGAACATGAAGCCGATAAGTGTCTAAGTGATACCTGTCTTGTGTTCAGAAAACTGGAACTTAAAATACTGCAGCAGAGACTGCTTTCTCCAATTCTCCATCAAAGCAGTATATTTGATTCTAACACTATATTACAAGAACATTAAGTTCTTAAAATTCTTGGTTTAAGTGCCGCAATGACATGAGGATGAGGCATAGTGTAGTGGTGAGTTCTGAATTTTGACAACATAGGTAAGCATGGAGCAGAATTCAATCGTAAGAGTATGCCTTAAATCTTTATAATACTACATTGCAAATGGTTCACAAAGAGAACATCCTAGTGGCCAGCAGTTTTCCCTTCGAAATTATTTTGGAAAACAGATCAACGCAAGCATACTCCAGAATTAACAATA
The DNA here is from genome assembly GCA_030522465.1 of Rhipicephalus appendiculatus. Classification (NCBI taxonomy): domain Eukaryota; kingdom Metazoa; phylum Arthropoda; class Arachnida; order Ixodida; family Ixodidae; genus Rhipicephalus; species Rhipicephalus appendiculatus. The sequence goes on from JALIZH010011369.1 coordinate 14,187, forward strand.
ACTTTTTGTTGAACGGACCACAAAAAACAAGAGAATGTTTTATTAATATGATCTCCTAATCGATAAGCACTTAAGCTGACAAAAAATAGGAATCTGAAGGTACCCAAGAGATACAGAAAAATTGTGTGTGCAATGAGAACGACCACGAGGTCTCATTGATCGTTACGGATTTTTATAATGCTTACTCCAGTGGCAGGTTTTAGACCCAGAGCAATTACTTGGAGGTCAGTCTTGTGAAAAAAATTTGGTTTGCCTAACACATACAAATTCTGGCCATAAAAAAAAAAATCGCATTGTTACGAAGTAGGTTCGGGGAGCAGGCTTCATGATTAGTGTCAGCGACGGAATTTTGCAATTTTGGCACTTTCAGGACACCTCGCAAGCAAACAAAGGGTGATTTTCTTAGTCACACATAGGTATCAAAGAACCAGTGAAATTCTATCTTATGAGTACATTATTTCCTTTTTCTGTTGACAAGCAGTAGAGAAAAAAAAAACATTGTAGACGGCAAAAAAATACCTGTACTTCAGGTTTTATTGCTTTAATAATAATTATTGGGCTTTTATGTCCCAAAACCATGATATAAGGGATGCTGTAGTGCAGGACTCCGCAAATTTCGACCACCTGGTGTTCTTCAACGTGCACCTAAATCAGAGTACACGGGACTCTAGCATTTCGCCTCCATTGAAGTGTGGGCACCATGGTTGATTTATTTCCGTAAACAAGTTAAACTGGATAATAAAGCACATTACAATCGACATTCATATTTGCATTTTATTTTAAATAATTTTTGTGGTTTTCGCATACACCATTGTTCTTCATAGTTGTGCTGAAACTTATTTGGTTTCTAAAACATCGTACTAGTTTGAAAATAGTTTCTTTTTTTCAAAAGGCCATCTAACTTTCTTTTTAGATCTCGCTGATTGAAGTGAGATCTAAAGTCAGGAAGCTGTGCCGTTCTGCATTAAAAAATGATCCATCATTTGGGTTGCTAACAAGGTATAATGCACCGAAGTGACCAACTCAGCCTGGCGGCCACACTATTATGTCCTGCAAATTCGATGCAAAAGAAGGGAAATTTTTAGGGCTCATTTTTGCTTTTGTAGACACAATCTTAATGAGAATTAACAGACAATAGTGCCAAAGAAAATACAGGGGATGTTATGAGGCTGCAGGTGCGGACCCTGCCGGCGGCAAGTTGTCTTTTCGTCCGCTTTATTTTCTTCACATTTATACCATAATTATTGCAAGTTGCAGGTTTGGTCCCAGCCAACAGCAAGTTATCTTATCGCCCACTTTACTTTCTTCACATTTATATCATTATTACTACAAGTTGCAGGTTTGGTCCCAGCCAATGGCAAGTTATCCTATCGTCCACTTTATATTCTTCACATTTATATCACAATTCCTACAAATAAAGTCCCTTACACTTTCCTTGGTGTTATTGTCTGTTAGTTCTCATTAAAATTAGATAAAGTTGTTCAACATAATTGGATGTGGCATAGCCACTAAACAACTATTCCAAAGCAACAAATGCGCAGCCAGGTTGCATGGTGCAGCAAGCTTTGTCATCAGATCAGCCTTTGGCAAACTTGAAAAAAAGTTTCATGAGTGCCGCCTAGATTGCAGATGAGCTCGCTTACGCATCAAAACGCTCCCAGGGCAAATCAGATCAGAAATGTATCACTGTCAAAAGTGAAAGCTGTGATTTGACAACAAGGTCAATATTATGCAACTCAAAATGTGTCAGCAACTTCGCACCGAGTGCATTCAGCGCAGCACGCATGTATTTCTTCCTCTGCTGCTATGTTGGAAGGCGCAAAATAGTGTGACAAATGTGCAGCTTGTGTTGAATATCTTGTCTGCAGGCACAGACACACACAAAAAAAACATTCTATCAGCAGTATTTTGATTAGGCAAAAGACATGAACACGTTTCTGTTAACACCCAGCAAAAAACCAGTGTTCTGGCATGACAACCAGAACACCAGCTTCAGTTGTTTGACCCGTGTAAGCATGTATGATGTCTTTCTATGGAATTCACAGGCTTGATTCTTGTGCCATCTGCTGCTGATGGGTGCATATAATTATTTTTAGGTCATCAGAAGAGAGGAAGCAACATTAAAGCGCAACAATGGAGGTGTTGACTGCTCACTACCAGCAAAGTTTTCATTGCATGATTTAGACAAATGTAGGCAATGAACTGTTTTTACTATCCACAGTGATGAATGTCTTATCTCATTCGCCCACTTAGCATTGTTCTCACACATAAGTCGAGCTGACCTGCAACTGAAGCGGCAGTGAAGTAATGTGAGCGCCTGCAGCCTCGAGTGGCGGTCGCTACAGGTTGCCTCAAGTTTTCCACGCGGCTGATCACAAGACAAAGCCTGCCCCACTATGCAACCTGGCTACATATTTGTTGTTTTGAAACAGCGCCTGCAAGTACATGAAGCCCCAATTGTTTTGAACAACTTGCATCCACTTTGCAGCACGTGAATAAGTAATGGCACAGTAGCTAGGCAGAGTTGTTCATATTTTAAGCATTATATCTGGCTAGCAACTCCAATAATGCATTGTTGTTTACGCACATTGATAGAGAATGTCCGTGACTTGAATAATGAATTTCGAAAAAAAAATTAAAAACTGTCTTTAAGACTGTTTTCAAACCTCAGCGTGTTTTTGTAAGCCACAGAAGTTGTTAAAGCACAAGTGGAATAATAACGGCAACTGCAGAAACCACGAAAATTATATTAGAAGAAAGAGCAAATATGAAAGTCAATATGTACAGACTTTGATTACTCTCAGCTAAAAGGTACCGACAACTGATTTTTCTCAACCCGTCTTTACAGCGCGACAGCTCACCCTTCGTTGTGTTTGTAGCTGCAGTAGTTAATCCCAAAAGGACGTAGTTATTTTACAAGCAGTATTTTTCGATCTGAAAGGCTCTAAACACGGAAGTACGGGGGGGTCAAAAGTTCCCAGGCCATGAATTTCTATGTATTTCCCATGAGTTCCCATGTATTTCTATGGAAGCGTAGCCTGCAAACTTTTGACCAGCCCTGTACCTTTCCTCCAGTAATGCTGAGAATTGATAGTGATGCCGCCAGCCCTTCTCGCGATTTGTGAAAGCTGTCATTCTGCTTTCGCAGGAGTTCCTGCAACTATGCCTAACCACCTTTATTTTGAGCTTTTCAACTGTTTTTGAACATAACAAGCTGTTACAATGAGATGATGTGGCATTATACATCTTCCCTGTATTTGTACCGCGTTGTGTGCTCTGGATGGCTTGTCCCTGCGTCGTTACTCTCAATACACGAGCCAAGCCAAGTCATTGAAAGCATCACTACGCAAATGCACGGCCGCACCGAGTAGCACTGCACGTAATTTCTGAGAGAAGTGTAGGTACCAAAATATGTCACTCCAAAATCTTAGCGACCTGGAAACTGCGTGCACAGTTGCATGAGCACGCTGAAAAGTTGCTCAAGACGCACTAACGAGCATGGGATGATTATGTCACCTGAAGGCAGCACTACTTTAATGCATACTACTAATGCAGGCCTTTATATGCATTTTGATGGAGTAATATCTTTTAATGTAAAGAAACAAACAATATTTTAATACTAACAAAAATATCATCGACCGCATACAGCAATCAACGTACACGTGGCCGGGTACATTAGATCATGTTTTTGCCGCCAGTGCACCACAGATCATTTTTCGCCATTTTCAATGAAGTACTACATAAATCTACCTCTCATGAAAAAAACAGGGTTGATTCGAGTCAATGCGATGGACAATCTTTGCATCAGTGAAGTCATCTTATTTCATGTCCTGAGCAGTCATCGGTCTCTTTAACTTGTCTATAGCATTAAATATCTGAAATCGGGTATTTTATGCCATTCACCATGTTATTTTTCTCCCTCAAACATTGTCTAACAGAAAAGAAAGAAAATATAATCAGAATTTTGAATTTCACTTGTTCTTTGATTAGAATAAATATTGTGACCAAGACATTCAGCTTTTATTTTTCTTTTTGCAGGGTGCGCTTTATGTACCGAAACTCTGAAATTGGCAGGAAAGCTTTTAGGCCATAATTTAGGCGAACAAATTTTTTTTTGCTGCTCATGACTAGCTCTGAAATCATTGTTCTGGGTCTGAAACCTGTGCCTAGAGTATATTTAATCAAAATTGGGAATGGTGAGTGGGAAGTGGTGTTCGTTTTTATCTTGACACACCAGACTATTGTTACTTATGTTTTAAAGAAAGTGCAAGGTTCTAACATAGGAAGTGTTGCTGACTTTCTCAGTGAAACATGACTATGCCACAGCCGCCACTAGCCATACCAATCACCACACAAAAACTGTTCCTGTACTCCTGAAGAACTTCAATTTAAAAACATGTAGTTACCAGATCCCACTGCCGAACTGCCGAAAATGTTGCCTCCTCTTCCTCTCCGAAACTTGAAGTTGTGCATCCAAGCTGCTGACAGCCTCTCTCCATGGTTTGTGATCAGGCTCCCCTTGAAAAGGAGATCAAACTATAGTCATAGCAAGGAAAAACCAAAGTACATTTAGTTAAAAAAAAATTTCACAGGCTGCCTAAACCATACAAAACTAGTTTCACCACTGCAAGACACCAACCAGTTTGCAGCTCATAACTGAAAATATTCATTAGCGAATATGCCTTATAAAAAGCCAGAACTGGGCTAAAGTCTTCGTTAAGATCATAAAAACAATGAAACAAGATTATGAGAACTTGGATATTTAGTAAATTTGTAAATCATAAAAAAACATCCTCAAACATTATTCAGTTTTGCCCATATGCCTTTGTAACGCACAAATACTGCCAGTCAAAGAAACAATTAAGGTGCAGGAAGCAAAAGCTTTATGTCAGATCTTCTACAGTGCCTCACTTTGTAAGATTTTATCATAAATTGGAGCAGATAGTCCAATGAGTGAACACTGTAGCTTTAACCACATAGAATCAGTTTTGTGAGGTTAAAATAAGTTATCCGAACTGGTTGCGGAAGCTCACCCCCGTATTCTAGAACGTCCCTTCACTCGACACTCCACCTTCACTTGAGAAAGTCGATGGGAACGCCGTCTCTAGGCAGAACAAGTCACTGCATATCAGTGATAATCTGCAGCGATTCTTGAGAAGCGCAGCATCATTTTCAGTCGAGCAACGGCGCTATGCTTAACTCTGTCAAGTGAAGGACGAAATTCGCGTCGAGGCTTGTTTGTGAATACGGGGGTCAGCCTCTCTATGCCACTTGGCTGCCAAGCAAATACATGAGTAACAAGCTAATGTTATATGCAATGACAAACATCAGTACTAATTTATCTAGTGTTAAAAAAAAAGCACATGCAGGCTATACAAACTAATGTTATAATGAGAGGCTTCCTAAACACAAAATAAGCAGTTGATCAACTTAAACATTGTAAACTGTGCTGCTGTGAGCCTGAGTGCTGGGATATTGTGAAGCAAATACTGGCATAAAAACACCAACCAAAATGACTCAAGATAACTGAAGGTCTCATAGCAGTAAAATTGAAGGTCCACCCACTTCATCAATCCACAAAGAAATAGCATGCTTGTCTATGCCTACTATAATCAGATGTATTTTTTGCAAGCCTGCATTTTGTGTGTGAACACTCGTATACAAGGCTACCCCACTCAGCATTTCAATTACACACACACACACACACACACACACACACACACACACACACACACACACACACACACACACACACACATATATATATGTCATAAGAACAGATCAGTATATGGTCCGCAAGTGCAATAGAACTTTTCTATGTGCCCTCCTTTCATCCGTGTTTTAGGGGCGAAGCTCCTTATGCCGTGGGTCGTGCGTCCCCTGTAGTTTGTAGTACGTAGTAGCCACCTCGATTTTCAAGGTCCTGTGTGATGACGATGACGCTGCCATCACGGCACACCACATGGAATGTACCCACTATGCGTCATAACGATGACGCTGATGACGATGACGATCGCGATGCCATACAACACATGGCATCGCGATATGGTCTCACATGCATATCGTTTGACCACATGCAACCAACCACCATCCTCCGGAGCTTCGTCCACTCATCATCATTCACTCCGTGGATATGCTGTGATTTTTTTAGACCTGCTCCTGCCTGTTCAGAAGGTTACATACCTGCTACTTTACCATTAAGTACATTCAACAACACACCAGTTCTGCAATGTCTAAGCAGTTATATATGGGGCAAACACCGGGGAAACAATACGACTTAGAAAATGTAGTAAATTGCCTTTTAACCTAAACTTTTATTAAACCTTTCAAATCACACACACCCAGAACCCATTCACCAAAACACAACCTTAGGAAAGTTGGGTGACTGCATGGTCAGAATACAACATAGGTTGAAGAAAAATGTAGAAGAGAGGAGATAAATCTACTTTAAGCAGTTGCATTTTCCCCAGAGTTTATGTTTAGTTAAAGGTGTAAAGCTGCAGCTTGCAATGTGCTACTTTAGACGTGATTGTACTGTGGTTTTTCAGTTAACAGCAGCTGCTAAAAAGAACTTCACTTAACAAATTCAGTTAACAGTTGGCATTTGCCAGTTTCTCACATCATACTTTCTTTCTGATGCGTTTAACAACAATCTAGAAAAAATTTTTGCTCCCACTTCGAAAGCTTTTTTACTCACCTGTGTAAAAAATTAAGCTGCCAAGATCATCCTACATTACGTTACCACGAAATTCAGCACAGGAACAACAGCATCTCCTGCATAAAAGAAACACATTGCATTATTGCCAGCAAACATTTCATTCAGAGATGCTTCAAAAGATTTGTACTTTTGTAGATTTGTACTTTTAAAGATTTGTAGCCTATGCCACTCATGGTCATGGTGGCACAATGCACATTGAACTGCAGTCTTCAAGCTGTATGAGAATTTCGAAGCTTCAAGATTGTATGGCCCACTCATGCTGCAGTTAGATGGGTGTGCCACCCTCTGCTACAAGTGGTAAGGGCCAAGAGAACAGACTTTTTGGTAGCTGGTTTGTTTCGTTCAATTAAGCATAACGCTGATAAGACGGACCACAGAAAAGCACGTCCTGTCCTCTTTCAGTGGTCCCTCTCTTATCAGCGCTATGGCTTCATTAATGGCAAAGGCCAACACTTGGAGCGACAGACCTAACACCTACACAAGTACAAAGCAAAGTGTGATGCTGTCTCAGCTGAAAGGATAGATGCATCACGTGGAAGACACATCTAAGACTTCTAAAGGCAGTGGGCTGTCTTTTTCTCCAGATCCCCTTTTCTAATAATTTGCACCATTTAATAAAAAAGAATGCAGTTACCAACATTGTTTTCTCTATTTTCATAGCCTGTTCACCTTTTGCTAATTCATGCTCAGAACAAATGGTGTTCTATGTTCAAAAGAGAAGTACTTCCTGCATTTAAAACTAAATCTTGCAGACAATAACTTTGGGTAGCACAGGATGAATGGAAGACAGAAAGATAACCATGGCAAACGCATATGCACCTATTTGTATTCAGTGCCTCCTGCACTTTTGATATTATACCATAGATCCACAGTAACTGGACCGATCCCAATGCTAACATCCCTATCACTTTCTGTGTTCAATCTCCATTCCTCTTCTGTTTACACATGCTAAAACACATTCGGTTATGTTTTTTAATAGTGAACACGTTTATTATTTTGTATTAACAATATTTTCCTACGAGCTTCTTTATACTGTGATGTACTGCTAAAGAAATATACAATCGAGTTATTTATTGGAAAACCAATGGACATATTCAACCAGGCAGTGCAAAGCCTGCAATGTGTTTCATATCTTTTAGGAGGGGTACATACATCCCTTGTACACTGCCCACAAGAAAAGCAGACAATTTTTTTACATCCACAATTAGCACGCTCTTATTTTCAATACTCCAAGTTGTAATCTTTTTCATCATACAAGGATGCCACGACAACTCGTTCAAGCTATGTTTTGGCAGTCCTACAGAAAATTTTAGAGGGCCCATGGGGAAAATTTCATAATTTTAGAGCTATTAAGGATCATAGCTCGGCACACTCACTCATGAGTGCACTCACACTCATTTGAATGTGGTGAGTGTGAACGTGAGTGAGAACTCATGAGTGAGTGGTCGTGAGTGTGAACGTGAGTGAGAACTCATGAATGTGAGTGGACATGAGTGTGAACGTGAGTGAGTGCGAAGGCTGAAAAAATTGTGGTGAGTGAGTTTGAGTGAGTACTCCCTTAAAGTGCCGACCTATGGAGCTCGGCACACTCACTCATGAGTGCACTCAACTCACTCACTCACACTCATTTGAACGTGGTGAGTTGAGTATGAGTGAGTACTCATGAGTGTGAGTGGACGTGAGTGTGAACGTGAGTGAGTACTCATGAGTGTGAGTGTGAACGTGAGTGAGTACTCATGAGTGTGAGTGGACGTGAGTGTGAACGTGAGTGAGTGCCAAGGCTGAAAAAATTGTGGTGAGTGAGTTTGAGTGAGTACTCCCTTAAAGTGCCGACCTATGTTAAGGATAAATACTGAATAGTCGTATTGCATAAAATGTGAAGAATTGTACTGTCATAGTCAGGGGCGTAGCCAGAAATTTTTTTCGGGGGGGGGGGGGGGGGCACCTCCTTGATTTCAGGAGGGGCACCTCCTTGAAATGGTCATTTTTCGCTCTGCATGCCATGGCGAAAAAAGATTTCGGGGGGGGGGGGGGGCGGGGGGCATGTGCCCGGTGTGCCACCCCCTGGCTACGCCACTGGTCATAGTGGCAAATGGCAACACTTCATACACAAAATGTTAAGTAGAAAAACTTTTAGTGATATTGCTAATGCTTTTTCCTGTATTCATATGGCGGCTATATGTCTTAACGGCATTGAGCTGTAAGAAAATGACCTTATACTAGCTTCAGATCAAAGCTGAACACTTTCTCTAACTTAAAAGAAATATGTTGAAGAACTGCTGAGACAACTGAATTCTACAAAGCTGGACATGTGATGAAACAAGGAAAAATAAGCAATAAGACTATCGTGACATAATCGAACTGCTACATATCTTAAAACATCAAGCAAGAGATACCAATTTACCAGGTGCCACAGCAGAATACTTTCCTAACTCTTCCTCCCAATTTGGCACAATGCAATGAAGTGGCATATGGTGTCTATAATATATATATATATATATATATATATATATTTTTTTTTTCAGAAAGCAGAGCCATGAATGAGCCCATCAAAGCACTGGCGACAGCCACTTCTTATTTTTATGGTTTCTAATTATGCAATATATTTGAATTGGGCAATTTTTTTTTTCATATTGTCGTGACAGCACAAACTACACAATTTTAAACACATCCACAACGTTTTTTAAATGCTGATGCACACTCCTTTATACTTCACCTATGCACCAAATTTTGTTTGTGCAGTTTCATATGGTGTGACACAGCACTATGCATGATACACTTATCCAGAAAGAGATGCAGTTGGGCTCCCACATTTTTTGACAAAGGAAAGGAGTCACAGTGACCCATAAATGAGCTCCCAGAACTGGCCAGCGCTAGATAAAGATTAAAAGAAGCTCATGTAAACGCATACCAATTCCTTTGTTGCCGAAAAAGGGAACAGCCGTAGAGCAGTTATGTCTCGCTATGGATCTGCATCTTCGTTTTGAGGTGCCATTGTTGAGCGCCAATTGTATATATTGCAGCGACCTAGCTGTAAGCCCACCTGCAATATATTATCGGATTTCTGAAACACAAGTCGGAATTGTTAATTGTAGTGGCAACAAACACAGAATATGAGGCATTCAACTGCATGTGCATATTGCATTGGTTTTGCTGCTAACCTAACCTCAAGAGTTTTACAAAAAAGTTAGCGTAGCTTGCACTAACAATGCTAAAGAGACAGCAGAGCTGATAGGCCCCTATGTAGTCCTGGCTTTAACTATTTGGCTAAGTTTTGCAAATTTTCTCTTTCTTCCTTTACTCTTTTCTTGTTCTCTGTCTTTATATCTGTTTATTTTCATTTCATTTTTTATCCCTGCATCTTGCTTTATCTTCCTCTTTCATCCCTATCTTTCTATTTCTCGCATGCTTCCTCCTCCTTTCTATCATTTTCCCTCTCCATCTCTCACTCTTTCTTTCTCTCTCTTTATTTTCTTTCTCCCTTTGCATTTCTTTCTCATTATTTCTATTCTATTGTTTACTCTCTCCTCTCCTCCTTTCCCTCCTCATCGCACTCATTTCCCTTTCCCACCTCCTTGCTACACCATGCTATACAAGGTCATGTTCTGCTAGCGTGCCTGAATAGCCGAGCGGTTAGTACGCTCGCCTTCAGATCAAAGGTACGCAGGTTTGAATCCCACCTCGAGAATTTTTTTTTTCGCCAAGGATTTCTCTCTTTCTTTCTCTCTATACTCGTTCTCACCTATCAGGGTTATTGCAGGCCATGCCAGAGAAATCAGTGCATGTGTTCTGAGAGCGAAGCAGGAGAGAGCGAAGAGGATGTCAAGAGCCGCGTGCAGGTTCATGATTATGATCACTTCTGTGATATGGTTGAGCTTGCGAGCTTGCTAAAAAAAAAAAGCTATGTGGGCCCTCTCATACATTCTCAAGACTTTGCTTACAAAAGTATTGAGCCGTTTTCGTCCATTCGTTTCCAATTGCTTGTTTTTTTGGTTCATTACGTATTTTGCTATTAATTGATCGTAATTTTGTTTAATTATTTTCATACATGCCGTTGCGGAGCCTTGAATTGATTCTAATTAGTGTGCCATACACTTTGGAACTTTTTTTTTATTTGGCGTGAACGCTATTAACACGGCGTCTCGAATTGATGCCTAATACTCTGTATTACCGTGCGCATATTAAGAAGATTTTATTAATAACGTTTCTTTACTTAGTAACCCACATTCACTAGTTTAATAAAGGTTTCGTGTGATGTCCGTATTTTCGTCTTTTTTAATTAGCCTAATTACCTTTGACTTTTGAATTACTTTTCGTCACTTGGTGCTTGATGCACCTTTACGTGCTTTATTGAATGGCTGAGGTGTGTGCCACTTTCTGATTTTTGCTACCGCACGTGTTGTCGACGACGAGCAGGGGGATGGACGCAGTCCGCTACTAAATAGACAGTTAAACTTTTCACTTTCAAAAGCATCGATGCCCATTAACGCGCATGCACGCGCACGTATGCTCGACGGCGTGCACACGGGCGCACAGAGCGTTTTAGAGACCGCATCGCATCTGTGAAGCGCTAAAAAGCAAAGCACCCAACTCTATTCTTCTGGAGCAAGGCAACACCTATTTAGAGCGAGGCACGCTTGCTAGGGAAACCGGGCATGCGCAGAGCCTGACAGTAGTTTTTCACCGGCGCGCTCCGCCGACGAGCGGCCACCGCTCCGGCGCTCCTAATTATTTGGGGAGCACCTGTAGATAGCCTGCACGAGGAGTGGCACGGGCCCCCAGAGACAGACGCACTCACGATCACATTTAGCCTTGCCAGCTTAGTAGGTGACATACCGCATGCAGGCGTCGCATGCAGCAAACAGACGCCGATCATCGCTCATTTAAGCGTAGTAGAACCAGGCGCGCACACGCGACGGGGAAACTAAGACGAGCCAACCGTCGGCACTTTGACCTTTCGGTCACTTTGCTCTCACAACGGAAGTTTCAAATTGCAGCTAATGATCACCTCCACTTATCGCATCGCAACTAGAAGAAAAAAATCTTCCAATCTCCAAAAACCTGATATCGCGATCGTACAGCGCCTGCACGACGAGCGGCACGGGCCCCGAGAGACAGACGCTCACGATAACACTTAGCTGTGCCGGTAGCACAGTAACGGCTTTGTAGGCGGCATGCCGCATGCAACAAACAGACGCCAATTATCGCTCATGCGATCGTTGTAGAACCACGCGCGCACACGCGAAGGGGAAATTACAACGAGCCGACTGTCGAAACTTTGACCTTTCGGCCGCTCTGCTCTCGCACCCGAAGTTTCAAATTGCAGCTAGGGGTCACCTCCTCTTATCGCATCGCAACTAGAAGAAAAAAAAAATGCTCCGAAGAAGAAAAATATAATATCGTTAATAGCTAGCTTCAATGAGAGATAAATTATTGAACCGTACGCACTCTACGTGAGCGATTGCAAGCTGCAACAAATGCGCGCTCTGCACTGCATTGCAATAATTTCTCCAGCCGAGCGCTGCGCGCCAGACGAACAAAACACCGAGCGCTAACAGCATCAAATACACATAAAAAACAATGCAATATTTGCGATCTCAAATTGCGATTCTCACACATCTACCGAGGCAATCGACATACAAGCTACACATAAGCGTTGCGCGTACTGCCCATAATCTTCGCACGTACACGATCATAACAAAGCGTTTAACGCATTCCTGAACTCCCTTCGAATACGGCCCGTAACAAAACGCGTTTACAAGCACGTACTGTCACGGAGGAAACAAGTATTTGTCTCATGCCTTCGCAACGGCTCATCATAGATCAAAGCTGACTCCGCAGCGAGCCTTTCAGTAACTGAAATGTAGCTGGTAAACATGCAATAGCACGCGCGCACACGGAGACAAATAACGCACAAAGGTCATTCGGAATAACTTACCACTGGTCCTCGGCTTCCAAAGTGTAGGTGACCGACGAATCCGCATGAATTGTACGGCCGGCGATCAAAATGGCTACCGCAAACAACGGAACGACGCCGCTCGAGCGAGGCGCGCGCTTCCCACACTCCAAAGTTCGGATTCTGACGTGCTCCTCCGCCATGCATGTAGTTCGGCAGCCTCTGCGCTCATCGGCGCTAGCGCGCTCTTACTCCGAACAAAAAAGTAGTGATGACACTGCGCGGGTCATTTCAAATCTGTCTGCAGAAATAACTTTTGCGAATTTGACGCCGATGGCATTTTTCACATATTAGTTCGTGACCAAGTGGGCGTGTTTGAATACCCGCTATCTGCCTCACATCATTATTTTTTATTGCAACTCCCATATCACTTCGGAGTAACAGTGATAACCTCCAACGCTTGACGATCAGGAAAAAAATAACGTCTTCAGTCCTTTTAACCTCCTGCGGTGCGAGCTCGTATTTCGGGCTTGGGCGGCAAAAGGGTATGTCAGCTGCTAAAAAGGAACGTATTTGCTCATTTGTGTTTACAGAATAGCATAGGCGTACGCAGGGTTCCCCATCAGGCGGGGGGGGGAGTTATCGCAGCGCCACCCTCCCTTACTAATCAAGGTATGGGGCAGATCTTGCGCCCCGTCCCCTCTTAGGTGACTAGGGAGCCCCCCCCCCCCCCCCTGCGCCCCCCCCACCCCCGTGCGCACGCCTACGCAGAGTAGCTTGCAAAAATACACCCTCCGAGATACGTATCTTCTTTCTTATTTCTTTTATTCTATGAGCGGATTCACGTAGTGCTCCGGATATGGCGAGATAATTAGGGAGAAAGTGAGAGCAGAGATGCGTTCTGAGAAAATGAAAGCAAGAGAAAAGGAAGCAAGAAGCGGGAACTCGCGGATCGGTCCCGACAGCGCCTGCGTCTCCAGGATGTCCCGTCGATTTTCATGATAAATGTCGTGCAGCGCACACGAGTAGGACGACGGACGGAAGAAGCACGCGAGACAGACGCTGCTTCTTCTGTCCATCGTCCTACTCGTCTGCGCTGCACGAAATTCATCATGAACACAAACTAACTCGTTCAGCTTACAATCTTTGTCCCGTACAGTTCTTTACGAACGCGGGGGTGGGTCAACGCAATCGCTTGTCCAAACAAACAGTTATGCTATAAGGCGGCAGGCCCGTAGCTACGGGAGAGGGGGGGGGGGGCGCCTTGGGGCCCGGGCCACACCACAAATTTGGATGGAGAGGGTGTTTTACCGAGAATAAATACTGAAAATACGGGTGTTTCAAAGCATTCAACAGGTGGGCCATCCCTGAACAAAATTCCTGGCTACGGGCCTGGTACGCGGCAAAATAATTACAGTACACCATAAATGAGGCACCACATCACAAGACTGCACTCTTCAAAATACAGCCGGAAAACGTCAATAGCAAAAGGAAAAAAAAAAAACAGTTGACGTAGCTCCCTAAGCACATGCAATCATCCGTACAAAAATTTTAAAAATGCTTGAATGCAGCCACCACTAAGCAGCACACTTCACATGCATGAGTAAAACGGGTCGATAAACTGCGGCAAGGCAAGAAGCCTATATATCAGAAGAGATTCAAAGCGTAATAAAAGTCACTCCGCCATAGGAATCGGTATACTACGAAAGTAAAACATGCCGTTACAGAAGTAATTGAATGTTTACTGTACATTGATATATAGGAGAGTTTGTACAATGTATATTGGCGTTTGGCAGCTATACACAGTTTAACGTGGATGCAACCTCTTTGACAATTGGTGGTACATCTCCATCCCGACGACTGACATCCTTGATCAATGATTAAACAAACCAATGTGGTAGCTGTAATAGTAAACGGTGAGAGCGTAATAAAAAAAAAAAGAGATGTGATAGCCAGAAGAACGTCGTATATTGGACGCAGAACTTGGGCTAAGATCGCCATTCCTCGGCATGTTGAAGTGTGATTGAACAGCACGGCCACGCTATAGCGAAACGCTAAGCTTGTCGTGCCGCCCCTGCACCCAGCCACGGTTTTTTCTCGGGGAGAGTGTAAGCGAGGAACGCGGTGTTACAGCCAAGTGAGGCAGTCGCGCGTCGCAGAGCTACTTTTGGTTTGGATGGGTGTTATGAGCGAGGGCGACGCTTGGGTTAAGGTGGCCGCTTCGCAGTAGGCATTGACAAAATTGTACTTCTATTGAAAACGCGCCCAATGAGACGGGCGCGTACCAACACGTGTTGCAGATGCTAATTGCGGAGGCCACAGTAATGATGAATTACCACCTCGCTGACCAAGAGGAACGAGTGAGATAAAGGCGCGTTTGTAAAGTCGTATGCGTCTGTGACCGTGGCGCAATGGATAGCCTGTTCGGCATCTGCTCGGTTCGATGCCCGTTGACGAAACTTTTTTATTTGATCGTGTACATTTTTTCGACGTCATTTGAGTGACGGAAATACGTTACTGAAGTCTTCGTGGACTCCGGCAAACAACACTTTCGTGTTAAAAAAAAACTAATGTGCCAGATCTGATGGATGAATCTGAATGAAGAGCATGCATGAATGTTGATGTTTACCACAAAAGACTGTAACGCTGCATGAACAGGAGCACCTTTCCGTAGTTTCCAGAAGGTGTCACTGTATTGATTTTCTGCTTTTTGCCCGTTTCGGGAAATACCAAGGAGTCTCTGCATTATTACGAGTAGAACTTCTGTTATACTTCAAACAAAAGCAGCTTCCGCAACGTCGCGAAAAGTTTTGCGGTTTTCTTGGAACAGAAAAATTTTCCTTGATGTTTTGCACATATTCTTTGTAAAGTTACGGAAATTTTTTGCAGTGTGTCACAAAAAAAGTAGTTTCAACGAAATCGTTGGGCCTGACAGGACTAGCGCATAGCGGAAAACGTTGATGAGGGTCATTGACATCGGGCTGATTCTTGTTGTGACAGCATTCAAGTGAGCCAAAACCAACCGAAAAAATACCGTGGTAGCCTTACAAAGAAGAACTTGCTTTGTATTGCGAGAGGTGTGATACATAAGAAATATGCTCCGCCAGTGTCACTCAAGGCTGCAGGCTAAAAAATAAAAACTGCGCTTGCAAGCGCGTCCATGAGATACCCACGGCGTGGAAAAGGTAAAAGTGGCCAGGCAACATCACATTACGACAGCTCAATGCTTGATAGGCATCAACCACTTAAAAAAAAAAAAACAAGGTCTTGTCCCCTCTTCCTCACCACCCCTTTCTCCAGAAAGTAAGAGAGAAATAAAACGCAAAGACATCTGGTATTTTGCTTTATTCGAGAACACAGCAGAAGGTGACAAAAAACATTATCATCTGAGAATGAACAAACTGATCCTACGTTGCAGCGGGAAATTAACGAGAACAATGAAGTAATAAGAGCACTGTCTTCAGGGCTGCCTTTGAGCGCAAATCGCAGTTTTGTTCGAAGCTCGAGACTTTAAAAGGTATGGCAAATTTGTAGGGAATATAGAATAAAATAAACCATAAACAGGATTTGAAAGCACCACTGAAAATAACAACGAAGAATACTGCCAATGACCGCAAACGCAAGCTGAAAAAAAAAAAAAGATCTTACGCCGTGATGCTATATTCCTTGTGCATTTGGTAAAAGTAACGTCTTTATCAGTGAGAAGAAAATCATTGCGAGTGACGTGCACGCACCCGTGATATATTGCGGAAGTAGCTGATTTCAATGAAATCATGAATCTACACAGATTTTTTTTTTTTGCATTTTCATCTGTAGCATGACTCCTCCACTGCATTACTAGATGCAAACGGCATTAATTTGATACAAAGTCGAAGGAAAACAAAATTCCACTGGAGTTTCGTCCAAACATAATTAATCATAGACTAGCCTTGGACACTACAGCGTAAGTATCTCCCCTGATAAGCAGACCCAATGCCACCACTAACCTCATACTCTAACATCAGTTTTCGCAAGGGCTGCACATTTCGGTTATCTTTTTTTTTTTCATAAACACTAGATGACCGGAATAAACTATACCCACAGCACCATCCCCCCACCCCATCCCCCCAGCGCCAGTCACCTCTATTGATTTTTTTTGTCAATACTGTTGTTATTCCATGGCTCGCTTAAAGTTGCATTATAAGGACGTTGTTCAATTTTTTCTTCTTCTTAAGATTCTGCTCCACCTTATCATCAAAGACATTGTGTGAAAAGCGTGCTTCAACCTTTTTTCTTTGTGTTATTTTGTGTTAATAATCGTCTTTTTCTTGCTCATACTGCTTAGACTTCTTGTCCTCAGTACCTTAATAAATAAAATAAGTAAACTAGTATCATGTATCTATGTCAAAAGAAACTTGTATCGGAGCGACGGTGCAGATAGAGAGGAAGAAAGAGAGAGTGGCACCAGCAAGCAAGCAGGAATAAGGTCGGCGGTGCGATCCCTATGCAGCTCATGGAGTAGAAAAACTGCAGGCGTGGTAGCGCTAGTCGAAAAATCCCACTCGTCGACCACTCGTCCCACTCGTTACAATTATTTTATTTCGGCGGGAGCCGCCGAGGAAGCATAGAGTCATTCGCAGTCGCAACTGAGAAGAAATAATCAACTTTTATTCGAAAGCGTGATATTTATACATTTGACAACACTGGCACACTGGCGCCATGTAAGGTCTAACAAGAAACAAAACCTGATTAGTAAAGCGACATCGCTTTATAGCCAATGAATCATGATAGTCACCAGGTACAACCTCCGGTTGTATAATCATGTTAGTTCACAATGCACTGTACAGGAAGAAAAGCGATAATAGCTCAACAGTTAGATGCGAATGTCCACCATTTTTTACTCTACAGCTCGGGTAAAACCCTTGACGCACGTGAGATTGTTTAATTGTAACCCAGAGCTTTTGTGTGTTAGTGGGGGGCATAAAACAGAAAAAAAGAAATTCCTTGAGACATCCTGCTGCGCAGCTATCTGAGAGACAGAGAGGGGCTGACGAAATAACTTTGCGTTCAGCACCCCTCTGGTATTTAAATTCATTCAAAGCGTAGTTATTAGCTGCATGTTAGTAAAGGACCAATATACGTCGCAATTTTAAAGTAGCTTTTAACGCAGTGCAGCTAATACGTTGGTTTTCCTAAGTTAGTAAAACGAATATGAAATTTTCGTCGTTATATACTATGAGTCTGGATATATAACGTAGACGCTCGGAGCACTCGAGGCCTCATATCATTACTCCTATATAATCCTTCTTGAGGAGATTCCGCTTGCGCCGACTACATTTCGCAGAATGCTACGCGCCCGGATTATCTCATTTCACTCGTCGCCGTGGACCATGGGCGTTACTCTTGAGCTGCGCTATAACTGCCAGATAGACGGGAATATATTTAAAACACGTGAATTCACAAACATCCTCTCACCTTCGCCACCACAAGATCTAAATCTTGCCTAATTAACTCGTCCAAGATTCCGCAAGCACGACTTTAATAACCTGCCCGCGTTGCATTGCGTTGCACTGCAGCGCCTTCATTTCAGTACTTGAGTTCGCACTCCGCTGCAGGAAATTAATTGAGCAGAGTTTGGCGGCGCGGGTTAAGTTACTGCTGTATGAATTGTTTCTAGGCTGATGAATGGGAGCTTATATAGTTGTCTGGAGGCCATGGTTTACAAAAGTTTGCAAGCTTTATTTCCAAGGTTTGAAAGGAACATTTACAATATATACGTCATTCTTTGCTTCGGACTCCGCGTGATTGACATGTCTGGGCGTCTCCAGCTTAGCAACGTTAGCGTATTTTATATGACGCTTTGTACACTGATTAAATCATTTCGGCCATGATGAGCCAGCTGCAAAATTACCATCCGTTGTCACGGAATCGATGAAGAGGATGCCGGTAAAAGTAGTGAGCCCAACGAGAAAGAAGGTATAAAGAGAGAGAGAGAGAATGAATAGAGGAAAGGTAGGGAGGTTAACTAGACTGCGTCCAGTTTGCTACCCTACACGTGGGGAGAGGGAAATAAGGGAGTAAAAGAGAAAGAGAGAGAGAGAGAGAAGGAGAGACACATTGCACACCACACACACACTGCAGGGTTTCACGGGCGGTCGCTCAGCGATGTTGCCTTCAAGAATTGTAGAAGGGCTCGTGTGGCTTTCTGGGCTGATGAACTTGTAGACCATGCACCCAAGATCTTTTCCAGAGTAAAGGGACGATCATCCAGTCATCGCATAGCTATGGCTGACTCATCCAAGTGTGATAGCCGCAACTGTGAAGAAACACTTGACCAGGTCTTGTGCCACTGTCCCGACTTTGAGCAAGACCGCCGGACTCTCCAGTGTGCCTTGGAAAGAACGTATAAAAATTGACACGGTAGATGTACGGCTCAAATTAAATAAAGAATAGCATCATTATTATGATCATGATGTGCCAGCGCTTTTGGGTTTCGCAGCTTTGTTTTGGCGCTCTTGCATGACTGCGCTTCGCGGCCACTTTTTCAACAAAAAAAATATTCTGAAGGGTACGTATTGTTGCGAAGACTCTTGTGGTAAGAAAAATAAAGTGCTTGTGCGCAAAGCTTTAGTTAATTCTGCGAAACGCAGAAAAGACTAAACACACCGATTAGTCCTACGCCATGACTGCGACCATTTATTCTATGAATTCAATCAAAAAATCTTATGAAGAACCATGAAATCATTCGACATTAGTAACTCTACCCACAATGTTTTTGCTACCAATACGTAGTGAGGGTATGGCTTCAAACGATTATCGCAGAATTAACGCTGCGGACTTTTAGCTGGAATGTTCCAGTGGCAGAGCGGTCGGATCATCGGGCTTCTCCATGAGAGAGTCCGAGTTCTAATCTCACCATCGGAACACTTATTTAGGACTATTAGATGTAGATATGCACTGCGATAACTTGTAAACTGATGCTAAGCCATTACCATGAGCGTGTCTTTCCTTTTAAGAGCCCAGCTCTGTAATCTCGGAGTAAGGCTGGCGTTGCAGAATAATGGTCGGATATGTGCAACTGAAATTGAGCAAACCCCGCTGCCGAGTGCATCAGGTACGAGGCAATGCGAAGACAGCGTGCGTGCGTGCGCGCGTGTGTGCGTGCGTGCGTGTGTGCGTGAGGCTCTGGAACTTTACGCCATCTGGAGTTCTTTGACAAACACCTAAATTTAAGTTACCGGGCCTCAAGCGTTTTCGCCTACATCGAAAATGCGGCTGCCGCGGCCGGGATTCAATCCCGCGACTTTCGGGCACGCACTCGAGCACCATGGCGTGTGTCCCTCTTAAGAGGGTTCAGCGCACGACTCACACTTTTACACGTGCTCTGCTCTCAGCGCTGTTTGCATTGCAGCATTGATCAGGACGAAGTTCGCTTCGCTCGTGGCATCAGCTGCGATTCCATGACAGTGTTTTGTTGAGTTCCACCAGCTCAGATGCTTAAGGAGGTAGCTGCTATGTTTTTTTGGTGTAATAGTCCAATTTATTAAGGCGAAGACCTTAGATGCGTCGTCAAACAAAGAAATTGTCGGGAGTCCCACGTCTGTGGCGTCAACATGAATGATGCCAAAAATCATCACCGCGTGATGACGTCACCATATGACGCCACAGATTGCGAAAACTTGTTACGTCAACATGTCATTTTTATGACGTAATATAAGGTGAGATCATATCGTGACTTCCTCACATGACACTCATGCTTGGTCAAAGGTGAGCCCATCACGGAGATAGTGCACAACTTGCCGATGTACCTACGATCCTGGAGGTAGTGCATAACCGCGTTAGGTGCACAAAACTTTCACAGGGTAGCGGCGTGGGATCAACACAAAAAAAACACATGCTGGCTTTAGCCTTCTGGTTGTCTTACGCGAATGCATAAGAGAGGCTGTAAGTTTTTCGCTTCCGCATTCACTGTTTCGCCCTTTCGGCGAAACTGTTGCTTTTTGTGCAGTAGATGTAATTTCAATTCTAATATTTACCATCGTGCACACACTTAGCGCGAACACGGAAGCCCCTGCCACAATGTGCTAAGAGCGATGCTTACCTGTACCTACTTGGAGAACTGCGCATGCGTAGTTAATTTGCGGTGTGGTTGTTTCTCTGTCGCACGCCTAGCGCAATCGTTAACCACCTTTGATGCAAGTGCGCTCAGATGGCGCGTTGCACATCACGGTAAAATGCTCTCGCCGCTTGTACATATTGCGCATGTGCCAAACCTCGCATTTGCTCCACGTAGGCGCAGCTGATGGAGTGAGCAGCACGCGCTCCCACAACACGTCACCTTGCTAAGCTACCACGGCCCGTTATGCGCTTACACATCTTAACAGCCCAAAGCATCAATCACAGAAGGAAGAAGCACGTAACGAGGAACGCCGCTAATGTCTATTTATTGTGTGACTTGTTTTCCGTTGTTAAAAAGTACAGTTCATTTACCACCAACAAGCACAAATTTCTGCGTAATGTGCAGAGACTCACCATGAATTAAAATGCATTGGAATCTCACACACAGTTTATATGCGTCGCTCTGATTTCGCTGTGTTCACTTATATGTGTCCAAAGTCACTTGAAATCGAATAGTGGCCTCAGCTTTAGTCATTCTATTGCTGAGGCTAAATTTCCCTGTAGAGACGTGTACAATAAATGTATGCAGTACTGGCGCATTACGACGGCACAGCAGCTCGAAAAGAAATTGTTGCCCTAATCTGGCATGTCAGGAATCCGATTAGCTACTTCAATGCGCAAATCTTCCTTTCGTAAAGAAGCTTTTGCGTCTTACGCAGCACTCGCTTCCTTTGCAGGTCCATATTTACATGAACTTAAGTTTAGATGTTTGCGTAAAAAGGTGGTGTAAACAGGGCATTCGGTCGAGATTATCAGTACGTTACATTTTATTTGCATTCAGTTGAATGGTCTGACTGTTATTGATATCTTGCCTTTAATGTCACGCGATTTACTTCAATTTCCCACTCTGATGCGCAAGTGCGCGTAAATGGGAATCAATAAAGCAAATAAAAACAAATTGTAATGTAAAAGTCAGTGATGTCCTTTGAAAAAAATTCCCGTTTGTAAGCTTGGACTCAATGACGCGAAATTTTGAGCTTCTTTACATGTATGGTGATTGAACTAGTGAATGTGAGTGAGTGCGATGGCTGAAAAAAATGTGGTGAGTGAGTTTGAGTGAGTACTCCCTTAATGTGCCGACCTATGTTGAACTTACAGAATGACGCATGGCGTGTTAGGGTACAGTTATGTACAAATGTTGCAAAAAAAGAGATATAAAGGTGCTACCAACATGTACAACAAGTTTGGACAAACACTTAGAGCCCTCATCTGCGTCATGGACGTAGAAAGATCTAAGCGAACTCTGATAATGCATTTCCTAGTTGCGACAGATTAAGAGCCATCGGCAAGCTGGAAACTAAATGAATAGTTCCGGAAGTCTGCTGCTTACGGCACACTTTGCCAGGTTTTGTCTGAAAGATTACGCGCACTGCAAGGAGCATTGAAAAAAAAAAGCGTTCCTGCTTCTTCGCATTGAGTTGAAAGACCAATCTCTTATGTTCTCCTCAAGCCCACAGTGACGGCTAAGATGACCTGCGCTTTCAAAGAAAGCTCGTGTGTACTGCGTACATTTATTTGGCTGCTTTTGTACTAGCGAGTTTCCATGAGTGCACCTTCGAGATTACTTCTTTAAGAGCACTGAAACCAGTCCATTATGAATTTGAATGTGGAAAGTAAAAGAAAGCAGCATGCAATTACAAGAATGTAGTCCATATACTTGCGCAACTATTGTTAAACTTATGATCCCACGTACTCTATAGTAGGTGTATGGGAGCAAAATGCAACACCCTATAACACGTACAAGCATTGCAGGTATTAAAGAAATGGGGAGATATGACAGCACCCAGAAATGAGCAAGATAGACGGTGTTGTAGGCGACCAGCATAGCTTAGCGAAAGCCATTACATTAATTACAGGAAATAACATAGGTAATATATGCTTTAATGTCAGCACATTCTAGCAGAGGACAAGAAGTCTTTCCCGATCTTTTGTTACGTCGCCAGTGTTTCTCATCATAGTCGCCGAGACATCGCCTTGGACATGCAGTCTCATCAGCGTCGTCCATTGGTTAAGGAACAGCAAGGAACACTGACAGCTAGGCTTGACTTAATCAAGCTGTTGTGTCTTACAACGATTTCACATCAGCAAGTGATTTCTAAAAAATGAATTTATTTCTTGTTGTCGCAATTGAAAAATAACCCAGTTACTCACCAAGTATTAGAAATATTGTCTAGTCCTCTTGCGCGAAAGCCTGGACGACTTATTTGTGGCACATTATTCATATTACGGAATTGATACTTGTTTATGTATGAGTAGTATTAGGTGCGCAATATTCTCCTTCGCGGCATTGGTATAATTTGTTAGATCGATTTAAGGAGAGGTTGACGTCTATGTGTTGCTCCAGCTATTCCTCTTACGTGATAATTGTCATTATAAAGTTGTCAACAATCAGAGAACTTTACAAATGAGCACCTGAATGGACATTCCCATATCTAATCACACTGCTACAAAATAAATCTTTGCGCAACAGGGCAGCTCACGCATCATAAATGTTCACGCAGCCAAAATATCCGCAAGTAACAGATGATTACGTTATAATTTTCAAACAGCAGAAGCTGGGACCTTGCAAATAGTATCCTAGTTACCGCACTCCAAATATTACTGTGATATTGACACAAATATATACTGCATAGGTGCGAAAACTCAGGAGCATGTAACTAAGAGTTACATGCTCTTGATAATTAAGAATGAAAACAATCATATTGATAACATTCAGTCTCGTTCTGATATTTTCGATTCCTCGAAAAAATCTAGTGACGCTCATGCAGCGACGCTTTGAAACTTTCTATTTCTGATGCGATTTTCTGCCGTAGAGTTGTTCATTAGTATAACGTGAGCAGAAAGCGTGCATATAATACTAGACGAAATAACTGGCGTCTCTGAACTAAGCACTCATCGATTTCTTTTTTCAGTTTTTGGCCTGCCGGACGCTTCCGGTGAGAGTCTGGAGGCTGAGGTATTTCAGCGCAACGCGTCTCTTTAATTCCCCGCCCCGAAGCGTCCACTCCGAAGCCAGGAAATTAGTTCATCAACTGAAGGACGGGAAACTCCCGGTGTACTCAGCATGCCCACTGTCACGTAACAACTGATCGATTCCGGTGCCACCTTACCAGACATAGTGTTTCGCAATTTACTTTTGATGGCTAGCATCCGTGCATCCATACTGCACGTACTCTATTGTCAAAAGTTCACTTGCTTGCTATCGAAGTACAACGCTAAAATAAAGCCCATAGGCGAAAAATGGAGGTACCTTAGGTGCGCACCCAATGAAGGAATAACGTTGTCGAAAGCAGAAAATGTAACTCGGCTTTCATGCAGTGTGAAGTTGGGGTTAGGTAGATTATAAGGGATAACGCTAAAGGCCTTTTTTTTCCCCTAAAAAAGCTCTGACACAACAATTGTTCCTGAGGGGAAATTTTAGAAAAAGCTGAACATATATATAGTAAAGATCGCAGAATAGTTGGAATAGGCCTTTTTGAAGAAAAAGTCAATTCAGCTTATCTTTAAGGCGTACTATTTCATCAGCTTCAATTATTTCTCTTGTTCTTTTTTCTTTGTGTCTGGCGATGAGCTTAGTTTCGCGAAATTTCGGAGTGCAGCCACAATCCCTGCAATGGATGCCAAGGTGGCCGCTAATAGCTTTGTGCTCCTTCAACCTTACATTTAAACACCTTCCCGTTTGGCCTACGTATCTTTTTTCCGCTGGACAGCGGGATCGAATGCAGGTCATCGAATAAGGTCATCCCAGACACAAAGAAAAAGGAACAACAGAAATAATTGAAGCTGATGAAATAGTACGCCTTAAAGATAAGTGTGTTTGCATGGCGTCTATAACCCTCTCTCAGAAGGAAATTGACTTTTTATCTTCGAGATGAATCATGCGTGGTTGTGACACAGAATGGTGATGCGGTGATGTTGACGTCAGAGTGATAACAACACATTGGTGGTAGTCACGTGTGTTTTGACTGCCATGGTATAAATCTGTCCACATTCGAATAGAAAGATCAGTTGTAAGTCAGCGCCTGTCTTCGTCCGTCTTCCTTCGTGTGAGTCAAGCTTTTAGCGCTGTTTTCCCCTTCTTTGCACTTTGTACCAACACGCCCAAGCCTTAACCTTAAATAGAAGGTGGTTAAAGTGGATAAAACGTGAACTTGCCGTAGCTGGGGACCGAACCAATATCCTTCGGATAATGCGTGCGAAACTCTATTAATGCCGCCAATTGGTTCCTTAACTTCATTATCTGTTCTAACAACAGAAACGACCCCTCGATCAATCCCCCTCTTTCGTTCCTTTATAACGAGGGTCTCGTTACGGCAGACTTGTAGCCTCAGGTAGTATATGAGGGTCTATTGAGGGTCATTCCAAGCTTCCAGCTCCCCGTGTACTGTGCGACGTCAGTGCACGTTAAAGAACGCCAGATGATCTAAATTTCCGGAGCCCTCCACTACGGCGTCCCTCATAATCCTACCGTATTCTTGGGACGTGAAACCCCAGATGTTATTATTATTAAGCTTCCAGCTTGTAATGAGATCACGTGTGGGGTGACGCCAGATGGTAACAAAAAGTGTTCCACACTCGCCGTCAGCGTTGCGAGTGGTGCTTACTAACATTCCCAGCTTTCCATGCTCAGAAATACTACATAAAATGGAACAGAAGACGACCACCCCTGTAGCTCAATTTGTAGCTTATGGACGCGTTATCTGAAGGTTGTAAGTACAGCTCCTACCTCCAGCAAGCTGATTTTTCATCCAACCTAATTCATCCCCATTTATGTCATAACTACTATACTTCAGTTAAAACATGCAAGTAATATCCCCAATATGCTCTTCAGCTGCACTGCCTATTTATTTTATTAGGGTGTGTCTCGGCTGTACGTGAGTGCCATACGTAGGAGTGCAAAATAAACGCAATTTGTTCCTATACAATTTCAAATTATAATCTTTGTTTATGGCGTTCAAGGAATCCTCGTGGTGAACAAGGTAACTTTAAAGTATTAGCGGCAAAATAAACAAAGATATGCGCATCTTTATAATGACCTTGATGTTCTGTTCCTTCTTACCGCTGAACGATATAATTACGCCTTCCAAAAAATTACGCACGGTGACACTTATCTTCGGCGCCTTTTTCTAATGATGGACATGTACACTAATACAGCGCCCAGCTGAAAATGTACAAAGTTGTTACTCTAGTCGTCAAATAACAATAGACACGCCTGCTGCTGGCCCGGCGCTGAGCTATATCATCGCATAGTCTGCAACGAGCCCGTGAGTCGTTAACGAAGGCTCAGCCAATGGGGCCGCAGTGTTATTACCAACAGTTCCATAATGTTATCAGTCGATGATTCCGCACGGCATAGTCAGTACTTCCATTTCTTGGTTGTGTATTGTTTCTTCACACTCTATTCCAGATGTAAGGCCGAGGACCTAGCTCGAAGTATCAGGCATTGTAAAAAGCAGAACTGATTTGTAGCGCACTAGTGCGGGTTACAAGAATCCGACCAGGAGAAGACGACGACGACGACGCAACAAGCACAAGATGGTCGCACCTGTTTTTGTTCGCGTCTGCATGAATGGCTTCACATCAAATACATAATTTGTGGTGTCACAAAATCGAGATCTGTCTGCCTGTTCCCACAAATTATGACCTCTCACCGTCGTCAACGGATCGACTACCCGGACTTACGGCCAAAAGTCGGCGACTCATGACATTAGCCTCACACGTGACTTTCGCTGGTTCTTTGTCATCGCGGACGTGCGGAAACCAATAATCGTAGCCGACTTCCTATGGCACTACAAGCTCGTCGTCGACATGCGGCATAGCCGCATACTGGACTCTGAGGCAACCTATCCATACAAGGCGTTTCCTGTCGCGCTTCACTACTCCGGCTTCTGCAGGCGCACACAACCGTTCCCGACTCTTGGTCGCCAGTTCGACTCAACATTGTTCGCGAACCTATCTCGGCTCCTCGGTGTCAACCACATCAAGACTACCTCGTACCAACCCATCGCCAATGAAATCATGCAACGTTTCGATCGCCAACAGAGGCGTCACTCATGGCTTCCTCGTTGCCTTCATCGTGGACTGAACGCCTTTCTTTTGTTATGCTTGGCATCCGCACCTCTCTACGTAGCGACTCCTGAATAAGCGCCGCCGAGCTGAGATTTGGCACCACTCTTCGAGTTCATGGTGAATTCTTCAGTCACTCGCCCACGGTACCTGCAGACGCTTCCGACTACGCATACCATCTACGCAACGCTATGCGTACCATGGTTCCTCCTCGACAACAACGAACATCCTGTAGTTTGTATGTCACTCCCGACCTTCAAACATTACACGCATGCTTTTGTGCGACACGATGCCTTGCGACCTCCCTTGCAGCCCCCGTAGGATGGCCCGTTTGATGATGTCAACCGCACACCTAAACACTTCCGCCTGCTCATCAACGGCCGCGAAGATACGGTTTCCGTCGACCGTCTCAAGCCTGCGTACTTCGATACCGGCACTTCAACAGCGTAACATCTTACAATCACTTCGGACTGCCATACTCGCCGCATCCATTTGGCGGCTCAAAAGTCTGCTTCTGGCCACCTGTAACGTACCCGCGACTTCCTCGCTTGAAGGGGGGGGCCCTGTAGCACACGAGTGCGGGCTACAAGAATCCGACGAGGAGAAGATGACGACGAGGACGCAACAAGTACGGGATCGTCGTGCCTGTTCTTGTTCAACACTTTGTTAAGTTCAATACCACTGTGTGATAAGGTGCAAGTAAATGTATATGCAGATGACATTGCATTTTTCGCGTCTGACTGTGACATACATTTACTCCATTCAACTTTACAGTCATATTTAGCAACATGAGAAACCTGGTTTGACAATATTCGAATAAATTAAACGTTACCTAACGTTCCATAATTGCTTGTCCTTTGGATGTGCCAGTTAATATTTCTCTTCAATACTATCAAGGAAGAATTCCCCAAGTTGACTGTCTTAAATATCTGGATGTACTATACGATGAAAAACTGAGCTGGCGTAATCACATTCAATACGTTAAAACTAAGGCTACACGCGCTGTTAGGATGATAAGCAGACTTGGACGGATTCGTTCCGGGCTACGCAGAGATACGTTGATTATGATTTACCGCATATACGTTCGCCCGATTCTTGAATTTGGTTGTGTACTATTCTCTGGTGGGCCAGCATACAAGATTAACCCCTTGATTCTTTTAGAGAGAGAAGATCCTCGCAGTTGTCTAGGTGTGCCAAAATTTACAGCAAACAACGTTTTGTATCAAGAAGCTCGGATACCCACTCTCACTTGCAGATTCCGTATTTTAACAGTGAAAATGTATTTACAATTTTATGATTGCCCTCTTAGGCGGTAGCAGTTTGTATTTTTTTGCCGAATCCAGTATTTTTTTCAGTGAGAATTGGTCCAGTGTATATAAACCTCACGTGTTGTTTGTTCAAAATCCACTAGATGCCTTAAATGTTAATATATTCGAGATCATTCCGTCAGATAGGACCACGGGCAATGTGCAAATGGAACTTGATGACATTTTTCCAACGAATGATAAACATTTGCCCTCTGAGTATTTCATTGGCTTAGTAGAAGAGCACCTCTCACAGTTAGGAATTAATACTGTAATTGCAAAAGATTCATCTGTAAGTGATGAGAAAACAGGTGTGGGTATTAAATGCGAAGCATTTCTTAGCGAACTTCGGCGACTTTGAGCGTATCTATCTATCTATCTATCTATCTATCTATCTATCTATCTATCTATCTATCTATCTATCTATCTATCTATCTATCTATCTATCTATCTAGCTATCTGTCTATCTAGCCGCCTACGACTTTGTGCTCTCCTGGCCGTATCGTTAATTGGATTTATACCAAGTTTGGTATGGCATAACATGACTGTATGACGAACATAAATGGCTGGTCATATCATGAAAATCATGACTAACTTGTCATGAAAAGTATGCTTTACATGCCACGCTCATGGCGCGCTCGTGGCCGTTTCGTTAGCTTGATATACACCAAATTTGGGATTGAGTGACTTGACTGTATGACGAACATAAATGACAAGTGGTAATATGAAAATCATGACTTCATGAGCGACATGACTTGCATTCCACGCTCAAAGCGCGCTCGCAGCCGTTTCGTTAGCTTGATATACACCAAATTTGGTATTGAGTGGCATGACTCTATGACGAACATAAATGACAAGTGGAAATATGGAAATCATGACTTGTCATGTGCGACATGACTTGCATTCCACGCTCATGGCGCAGTCGCGGCCGTTTCGTTAGCTTGATATACACCTAATTTCTTATTGAGTGACATGACTGTATGACGAACACAAATGACAAGTGGTAATATGGAAATCATGACTTGTCATGTGCGACATGACTTGCATGCCACGCTCATGGCGTGCTCGCGGCCGTTTCGTTAGCTTGATATACACCAAATTTGGTATTGAGTGACATTACTGTATGAAGAACATAAATGACAAGTGGTAATATGGAAATCATGACTTCATGAGCGACATGACTTGCATTCCACGCTCATGGCGCGGTCGCGGCCATTTCGCTAGCTTGATATGCACCTAATATCGTATTGAGTGACATGACTGTATGACGAACATGAATGACAAGTGGTAATATGGAAATCATGACATGTCATGAGCGACATGACTTGCATTCCACGCTCATGGCGCGCTCGCGGCCGTTTCGTCAGCTTGATATACACCAAATTTGGTATTGAGTGGCATGACTCTATGACGAACATAAATGACAAGTGCTAATATGGAAATCATGACTTGTCATGTGCGACATGACTTGCATGCCACGCTCATGGCGTGCTCGCGGCCGTTTCGTTAGCTTGATATACACCAAATTTGGTATTGAGTGGCATGGCTGTATGACGAACATAAATGACAAGTGGTAATATAGAAATCATGACTTCATGAGTGGCATGACTGTATGACGAACATAAATGGCAAGTGGTAATATGGAAATCATGACATGTCATGAGCGACATGACTTGCATTCCACGCTCATGGCGCGCTCGCGGCCGTTTCGTTAGCTTGATATACACCAAATTTCGTATTGAGTGACATGACTGTATGACAAACGTAAATGACGAGTGGTAATATGAAAATCATGACTTGTCATGTGCGACATCACTTGCATGCCACGTTCATGGCGTGCTCGCGGCCGTTTCGTTAGCTTGAGATACAGCAAATTTGGGTATTGAGTGACATGATTGTATGACGAACATAAATGACTAGTGGTAATATGGAAATCATGACATGTCATGAGCGACATGAGTTGCATTCCACGCTCATGGCGCGTTCGCGGCCGTTTCCTTAGCTTGATATACACCAAATTTGGTATTGAGTGACAGGACTGTATAACGAACATAAGTGGCAGGTGGTAACATGAAAATCTTGGCATGCATGTCATGTACAATGCCATTTACATGCCACGCTCATGGTGCGCTTGCGTCCAGTTCGCTAGCTTGACATACACCAAAATTGGTATATCGCGACGTGACTGTATGAAGAACACAAATGAGAGGTCGTAACATGTAAAACATGACATGCAAATAATGTAAAGCATGATTTGCTCCTTCCTGGCTGCTTCGCATTATATCGATTCCCACAGTGCGTGGGATCTGCCGGCTTTTTTTTTGTCATCATTATCCTGATCATATTCATTACGGCTCCAAGATTATACACCCATATTTGAAGCGGGGTTATCGGCCATTATTCTAGCTATTCGAAAACTTCCAGCAACTTATTCGACAGCTGCTATAGTGACTGATTCGTTATCCGTGTGTTCGTCCCTCTCTTCGTCGTCCGAATCAGCAGAACTAAATACATTCAAAGCATTAATTCCTGCATGAATGCGACTACGTGCGATTGACTTGGGTGCCAAGGCATCGCGATATATTTCTAAATGAGATTTTTGACTCACTCGCGCGAATATCCCTTGATGGTCCAATTTTGCGAGTTATGCCTCCTACAGCTTATGTTACAGGG
>JALIZH010011369.1:50000-94555 GCA_030522465.1 Rhipicephalus appendiculatus
GCCGCGTATCCGCGTGCTTCGCTGCAAATGTCGTCGAAAGATGATAGTCTTGTGTCGGCCGTACTCCTATGTTTTGACTTGCCTCAGACAGCGCCTACTCTACGTTGAATTGGCCGCATCTGGCTGGCATTGATAAAATAGAGGCGGCGCTGCGCGAGATATGGACACCATCGAAAAACATGTGCTTGTGCTGAACCAAGGGCCACTGCCAGCGGCTGCACTTTATCGTAGGCAAAGCGCTTTTTCGTGCAGAGCGTCGCAGTTCATGCACAACTTCGCATTTTTAGCACAGCCTAAAAGACACTAGGGTCTTTAGAATTACGTATCTTGGTATTTTCTATTAAAAGAACACACGACCTGATACTTACATATTAATGTTGCGCCTGAGGTATGCGTAGTATTTGCTTTTTGATCGAATATGTTCACAAGTATGAACGCAAACACCAGTTCAAGATGAGTGGGCGTTCAGAAATTAGTTAAACTTTGGCCCTGTAGCTAGCTGAATCGGGTGACAGACAGACAGACCAAAATTTTTGCGTTTAAGTATGCCAAGAAAGACTATCGTCTTTAAAAAAACTGTTTCGACTAGCTCAGCGTCTGTTCCAGTTTTCTCCAATCATACACACTTGTGACACATTCTGATTTGGGAGAAATAAGTCTTGAGCCAGTCAACGTAAATCGTGCAGCGCTAGTTGTTTTTCTGACAGCGTGAATCTATTACACGTATAATGAAAATACAGCAAAATCTCAACTACTCTACACAATTTTTGCTTTACATAGTATGTAATTTGCAGTAGTTTGGACAAATAATGCATGTGATTTACACATTCGACATTCTTTTGCATGAATAAATAGAATATAACACAAACAGAGATAAAGAAATGATGCACCGCGCCCCATCCTTCTGACACTGTTGTGGTCACTTGTACCACTAAAGTGGTTTCTTTCTGCCACCCGCATTTATATTGGTATTTTCCTGCCTAAGCTAGGTTATAGGCTAATGCCTTGTTCGCAGCACCCAGCTTATCAGATCTATGCGAGTTGCAGAGTTTTCCTTGGAGCTAAAAAGTAATTGGAGAAGACAACGCAATACGCGCTGAAAAGTTGAAGGACACTTTGTACAATCCAAAGTGTGTTCGGCGAAAGCGTGTGGCCATTCCACTGATTATGCCATGTCTTTTTTCTTGTACACTCTCAGTGGGATAACACACAAACCGAATGGGTGCGTGTTTTTTTCTTTAATTTTTTACCGCGAATCGCAGCGAGACGCGAGACTCGTCTTCCTCTGTTCGCATGCTTAAGTATTTTCTCGCGCTTTGCGCATCGTGCAAACGCCATGCGCGTTCCAGCTCTTAAATTGACAGACCCTTTGTAAATTGGAAAGTGTATTCCGTGAACGCCTGGGTCCATTGAGACGGCGTCGGTCAGAATGATTGCAAACTCTGAGCACAGCGACGCTACGCAAGCAAAGCGCGAGCCCTATAGAGTCCGACGCGACCGGCGTCCGTCTGCGCATCCCGGCGGCCACCTGGCTCCGTGCCAGAGCTCGGATGGATGCACGGACATGGACGGATGGACGGACGGACAGACGGATGGACGGACAGACGGATGGATGGACTGACGGATGGACGGACACCGGACGGACGTGAGCATGAGACATTAAAGGCTTTCGCCTTAAAGATTACACCATCTCCCGCTAAAGGAAACCATGTGTAGATGCGAAGCAGCGGGCGCTAACGCTTACACTGGCGGCGGCGTTGACGCTGGCGCTCATCGCAGCGTTGCACAGGAGAGAAACCTGGGGGGCGCAAAGCACGCAGTGATGGACCGGTGTTTCCTACTGGAACATCCCAATCGCTGCTAATGGGCAATGAGAGACAGAAGACTCGGACTGGACACAGAGACCCGCAGTCCGCTTTTAGTTAATGCGCGCGCTGCGAATTTTTTATCGTTCGAAAACGCCCAGGAGAAATCTCCCACCGGCACTACCTTGCAGGTCAAGATCCATTGCCATGTATACGGGGTGGCCAGTGAACGGTTGTGCAGCGCGAGCAGTCGGTTTTTTCAACCAAAAAACTCGCTAACAGACGCTGCCTGCGTCGGCGTCGCGAGGCGAGAGAGGGGGGAGCGTAGGAGAGGGAAAGACGCGGATGCGCAGTGGGGGGTGTGGACGCCGCGGGCAGGGATGCCTAGAGGAGAGAGGTTGAGCGTAGGAGGGAAGAGAGGGAGGGGACGCGCATGCGCAGTGAGGGTGTGGTCTCCGCGGGGATAGGGACTTTACGCGAGGAGGGATGCCTAGAGGAGAGAGAGGTGGAGATGAGGTTTTTTATTTTTATTTTTTTAGTGGGTTGGCGCATGCGCAGTGGGGATGTGGACGGACGGACGGACACCGGACGGACAGACACCGGACGGACGTGAGCATGAGACATTAACCCTCTATTGCATGGCGTCCCATATTTGGCACATACCGATTAACATTTTTTATAGCGGGCTCAAGAGGACCAGTGGAAAATGTGACACAGTTAGAGTAATCCTCATAGTTACGCGCACTAAATATAAAAAAGCGCTGCCATCCCTAGAGCAGTATGAAATCTAGACATGAAATAGATTGCACGGTGCACGTGCAAGCTCGGATCACGAACGAGAGTGACTGCTATATTTTTCTTGCAACCATTTTCTCGTTGCAGAAGCAAGAAAAAAATTATTTTGGCATATCTCGTGGCTTTGAAAATTCATGCTCATTAAGGCTCTTCTCAATTCCGTTTTCCACTACGGTATATAGTCGGAAATCGGTATGTGCCATATTTGGCACAGTATGCATGTGAGTGATGAAATGTGCAATGTGATGCCATCTATGTTTTGTTGCACAGTGCAAATACAAACGAAAAGAAATCACCTGAGATCATGCAGCACAGCTTGTTTTTGCCAGATTTCAGTTGTGGCGGTAGATTTTGAGATGCTTCACGAAAATATCGAGTGTCAGCACCAGTACCTGGCAATTTTTTGTTACATTATTGGCGTGGGTGCACGAAAAAATTATGTGAAGTCTAACCAGTGCACGGCGATATTTAGCTTTTACGATCTGTCGGCAACTGACGCTCACAACCACAAGTCAGCGGTTGGAAATTCGGGCAGGAAAGTACAGCAAGGCGGCACCATGCGAAGAGCCAAACGTGTAAGCGGCCATCTTGCACGTAGATGTCGGCAGTCAGATGCACTAACCAAAATGTTAAATTATGCCTGAACACAGAAAGCAATTGCTTTGCTTTATTCCACAAATCAAGCTAAAAAGACCGCAATAAGTGAGATTTTGTTTTTCAGCCATGGCAGCAAGTTTGCTCGCCCACGTGCATAGTGTGCCATATTTGGCACAAACCTTTATTTTCATTAATACAGTCACAATAATTCTGAAAATTTTTGTACATGTTATTTTTCGTGTAGTTAATGATAAAAAATGATCAAATAATTTTTCTATTGATTTTCTCATAATTCATGCAATAGAGGGTTAAAGGCTTTCACCTTAAAATAGTGTAGCTGCGCTGCGATCGCTGACGTAACAGTGGAAAATAGCAAAGTTCTGACTGAAAATTCCGCTAATTAGGCAGTTTTGTGAATTCCCCCATCTGATCCTTGATTTTTGGCTAAGTTGTTTCTGACTAATCATAAGAATCATGACATGGTTGTTTCAACATTTTTCATATTGTTCGAATATTTTCGTGAGCCCTCACTTTGGCCTCTGCCAGTCTTCTTCATTAATAGTTCATCATCTGTGCATAGCAATAACGTCCCAAGGGACAAAATGGGCTCGGCAGATGGTAGGCCCGACGTCCGTGGCCGTTCGAAATATGGCCGGCCCGACGTCGGCAAGTTAGGTCCGCCCGATGTAGTTTTTTGCAAGTGGCCGAGCTGTTTGCCGACCATCGGCAGCTGGTCGGCCAACGACGTCGGGCCGATGTCGTGGACTGGCAGTGCCTACCTCGGGCCGCACGCGTCTTGAGCATTTGCCAACGATGTCAAAAGCACGGCCAACGCTCTTTTGCCGTTATTCACCGCTATATATTCTGAATTTAATTCATGCAGTATATATTATTTCGACCAAAGGAGGGGGTCAGCTTTTTTTTGGAAATAAGCAATATTCAATCCACTTAGGCTTTTTCATTATGCAACGCTTGAGGCATCGGAAAAGAAATGAAGACATGATCGCTGAAGGAATGCTTCAGATGTTGAGAACTAATAATAAAGGAAATATTTTTGCTCAAATTCACTTGTTTGCACAGTCAAGGGCAACTAAGCCCAGTTGTACTTGAGTGTAGACATCGCGGGCCTAACATTGACAAATGCAACTGCTGCTGAGGCTCTAGGTGTGTATTGGCACCCACCTACGCAAGGGCTTCGACCAATAAAGAATCAGTCGGATACAGATGTAATTTCAGTGACCTGAATTTACTCTTCAGTGGTTTGAGTAAAAATGAATTACGTCTGGTCAAGGTGCCCCACGTGGTGTCGTCAAGGAGACTCTACATTGATGTCGCGTTCCGTTTCTACTGCCTCCTGTCACCTCCCGTTAAAAAAAATCTTATTGAAAAATATTTGAAACGCCATTGCTCAATGTTGACATATTGTACTGAATAGTCGTTGTCGGTCCATTGAAAAGTCATTGAGCTCATAGTTGACACGTATAGAATATTGGCCACCGATCTTTTACCAAAATTTTATTGACATAGAAGTAGTTGAATGGTTGTCGACTTGTTATTGAAAGTACATTGAGCAATGAGAATTCATTGAGACAGTTCTGTTGAATAATTATTGACCTACAATTGAAGCAGCTTTGAAATTCCATGACGTAGTTATTGAAAGTACATATACTGTACGTTTTAATAGGTGAATTTTTGTAGACATACAAGTTCAATATGCCACCTCAATACGAACAATGCCTACTGAGGCACATGCACTGAGGCACAGGCCTCAGTAGGCATGGTCCAAAAGGTGTTTCATAGAACTTGAATAAAAGCTGCTGGGTGCACTTTCGTGGGTTTTATATGAGCGCACAACTGTCTGTACATGCGCACTGCCGATGTATGCTTGCATAAAGAGCTACAGTAGGCCTGCACAGTTCGCGTGTTATAGCAAAAACTTTATCGCCAGCTATAATGCTTCAAATCTTCCAAAACGCGTGAAAACCTGGAAACACAGTAAACTTATCCGATCCTGCGCATTTTTTTCTCATTTTATTTGTTCATGTCTATCAGTTACGCCAGTGACGGCGACGGCAATGGCGACGGCGACGCCGCTTAACGCAAGAACGGGCGCCTAAGCGCTGCGCTCCAAAAACTGAAACAAGGACTAAGAAGGCGAATTCAATCGCCCAACGTACAGTGTATGTGGATGCGTCACTAAAGTGGCTGTAAATCCGGCGACGGCGTGTGATTGAAAGCGCCTTCTTCTTCGTCCTTGCTTCGGGTGATAAGTCGTGCAAATTTTATTGTCACGAGATTGTTTATCGCAACAAACAAATGTTCTTGTAAATTTTATGTTTGAATGAAATTGTACAAACAGGGACAGTGGGGCGAAATATGAAATTATTCAGATAGGAAAGTGTTCAGTAGTGCGTTCGACGTCGTGATATACAAGCATGGCGCAGGAAACTTGGGTTCCTGATCCGAATGGTATTGTGAATAAGTGCTTTAAAAATTCCGGAAAACACTATGCGGCTTATGCACGAGACTACGCTTGAATGAGCTGCCAAAACATTTTGATTACAGTCTCTGTGCGAACGTATGATAAAACTTTGCAGTAAAGTACACACGTGTAAAACAAGCTGTGTTTAACATGCGAAGCGTTCATACGCGTACAAAACAATGCATATGCTACCGGTCAACATGTGTGCGTTTGCGCAGACACATTTCTCTTCAGGATTACAAGGCTGTCTTCACGCGCCATGTTTTCTTCCTACCTGCCTTGTCAAAACCACCTCTCACGGAATAGAATATGTCGACTTCCTTTATTTTTTTCTATTTGGAAATATGGCGAGTTTTGGAAAGCTGTGTCATTTGAATGGAGAAATCTGCATGGCCTGCGTTTATACACAAATAAATGCTCAGCCTGTTCGCGGCTTCGTTGCGCCAAATACACCGTGGTGTAAAGTGTCACTGGCAGAATGATAATGCCGATGGAGGGGCTGCCTGAACTTGCGTTAAGCTGCGTAGAAGCAACCAGTGCTTCTTATACCTGAAGAGAATAGAGAAGTTTATGGTGTTACAACTGCAGATATCTCAAGCTTTTTTTTTTGTTAGAGTGCGACAGTTTTTTCTTCGTGTGTTACAGTGTGCGACAGTTTTTGTCTAGCTTGCATAACGCTCTGTGCAAGCTAGGCCCTTATCTGCAATTGAAAAACACGTGAATAATTTCAGCGAAGATCAACGATGCTCATAGAGGTGATTCTCAGCTATGAATGTGTGC
This sequence comes from Rhipicephalus appendiculatus, assembly GCA_030522465.1. Classification (NCBI taxonomy): domain Eukaryota; kingdom Metazoa; phylum Arthropoda; class Arachnida; order Ixodida; family Ixodidae; genus Rhipicephalus; species Rhipicephalus appendiculatus. Next base: position 56,460 of record JALIZH010011369.1, read on the forward strand.
AGCCGTGTGCAACTGTCTCATTTAGGAAGAGGAGATCGGCTTACCGCGAGTGCCTACCAAAAGGATACACACCAGCCTGTTTAAAATTTTTAAAACTATTTTAAACACTGCTTTAAGAGCTATTGGAGTTTGTGTGTGTCTCCGACCCTCGGGATCCTCTATTCTTCGATTCTCCTGCACATTGGCTTCGTTGGCAGTAAAAAATAATAAACTAATCGGTTACCCTGCTAGATTTGTTACTATTAACATTTTATTTTTACGCATAATGTATATTTATTGTTTTTTTTTAAATTGCGCTTTCTGCCTAAATTACATTTATCTGCACAACACACTTTCAGTTCGTCTTTATTGGGTGATTTCTAATCGGCAAAGCATCATACTCTTAATATCTTTAAAAACCATATTAAGGCCAATTCCCCACAGCGGTTTGTACCATACTTGATCAGGTCGGCAATACCAACGTCATGAATGTTTGATGTTGAATTTATTGTGCATCGAATAAAAAAAAACAATCTACGAGGAAACTGAACTTAGAGACTAGGTGCAGCGTATTCCTGTCCTTAATAAAGTTTGTAGAGCCAAGAGAGTATATTAAACGGCAGCCAATAAACGACATGCATTGAAACTCATATTTCCTCTCTGTAGCAAGAAAATAAAGAACGCCCTTGGAAACAGTGTGTAACGTCAACAAGGAATGAGACAGAAAGGCAGCCAGAAGGAATGCAATAACACACAGACAAGGCAATGTCTTTTCTACCCAGTCGCACCCCATCCGCCCCTTTCCAGCCTCGGTACGCGAGGGAACTCCCCTCACAAAAGTTGAAGTGCAGCATCCTGGAAGTGCTCAAGTCAGCTCTGATGTGCAGCACAGTAAATTATCAAGAAACAACGAAAGTGCAGTGGCAGCTTTGAAACGCACTTTAGGAAAATGGCAACAGTTCTGCGACACTATGGGCGATACTTCCTAACTCCTTGTTCAGTAAAACTCAAAGTGGCACAACTACGTGTATATTTATTTGATAAAAAAAAGAAGATTAAGAAAATGAGGACAGCAATTGCAGTGGTAAATAAAGGGTAGTGCAAGAGTATGTTATTAACCACTATCGCATGTATCAATCTAAAAAATAAGCCAAAGATAGAAAATTAGGTCGCAGACATCCGTGATGTATAAAAGTTAAGGATAGAAGAATTCTATTACACGCTAACAGATATTTATTTACAACACGAAGAAGTGTGACCACCCAGATGCACCAGTGAAAATTCAAGTTAAAAAGGCATAAGCGTTTATTTTCGCCCGAAAGAAATGGCACATTTAGGTTAATGTAAGAGCTTCTTCGCGTGTAATTTTTAGCAGTTTTATTTACCAGCATTAGGACAAAATCAAGTGTTCAGTTTTCGTCGCCTTTAACACATTTTACTGCGAAGTCTATAGTGTACTTTAAGGCACCGTCTCTTCGAGCACCATAGTTTTTGTCAGGACCGCCCCATACTGATAATATTTTTATTTCGTATACACACTCTAAGAAAAAGACGAGTATTTTGGGAGTATTTCTGCTACACAACAATAATTGTCATCTGGCTTGCTCACGTTTCCTCTCTTGAAAACCCGGCTCTCGGCACATTCCTATGTTCGCGGCGTTCGTGACCGGGAAGTGCCGGGACGGCGGTGATAACGCCAGGAAAGTACGCGGGGTAGATGACGATTATAGTTGTGTAGCAAAAAGACACATTTTTTACTCGATTATTTTTAGAGTGCAGTATAAACCCATGGGCTACTTGAAGAAGATATGTGCGAGGTCTATAAATTTTTTAGCTTTCAACTTTTGAAGTTTGAAATAGCGAATGTTTTCGTCACAGTGGACAGTGGCCTATTGGCTAGGTCGTAGTACTGCCACTCGATACCTCCCTCTTTTTTTGCTTGTTTGTTTGTGCTCGTGCACCTGCTCGTATCTACGATATTCTTTATATCTTTCTTGCCATGTCCCCTCCCCCTAGTGTAGGGTAGCAAACCGGGTGTTAAATTCCGGTTGACCACCCTGCTTTTATGTTTATTATATATATATATATATATATATATATATATATATATATATATATATATATATCATATGTGCCCACTAACCTGCTGTTCATGTATTTCGTGTTTCCATGTGTTTATTGTCCAGATCTCCAGTTTACAGCATACGTAAAAAATAAGGCAATACAGGTAATCAATTATTAACAGCGGAATCTGTTCAGGCCAAGGTAAATCTCTGAAGATTCGTCGTGCACACTTCGTAGTTCAGCTGCGATAGTGAAGCCTGACGAGAGGGAAAGCATGGGTAAAGGTAAATGGGTTAGATGGAAGCCTAGTGTAGCAAGTTGATTCTGGCAGAGAAAGGGTGGCGACGTTAAGAGGGTGAGGCTGTGTAGTGACAAGCAGAACAAAGACGAAGCTATGACGCCGGTGACGCAAATGCTGTGGAGAGGAGGACTGGCTGATAACCATCCTAAAAAAAGTGAGAGTCTCGCATTCGTTCTGGAATATTCGCTTCGCATTGTCTCGAATTGGTTCTGCATGTTCGGCAATGGCGAAGATATAACTGATGCCACTAGCTGTGCCTTTGGCATGTGAAGTCTGTCCACTCTTCGAATATGTCTTTCACTTTGCCCGTGGGCCTGAATCCGATGTTCGATGGTGCAACAGTTCGGTATGATACTAAACACGGAGAGTGGAATTTCGTCAAGAAATGCAACTCGTCATTGAAACTTTAGACGAACCGGGCGCACTGCTTAATGTAATAACTGTGCAACTAAACTTGAATCTTTTGTCGCTTTGACTCGAGTAGGTTACAGAACCAAGCTACTCAAAAAGTTTGAACAGGAAACAGAAATGTATATAGCTGTAAAAAAAGTGTGTTCTTTGCGCGAAAGGTCAATGAACATTCCAAATCGCGGGTCTCCTTGAATGAAAAAAAAAAACAAGAAAACAAAAAAACCGCCAGGCCTGCGCAGAACGCGCAGCACAGCCACAGCGAAAGCTGGGAGAGCGACCTTTCTTGAGCCTTTTTTAAGTACTCTTGGGGCTACTACTACAAGCGCACTTGCATGGCCCTTACAAAAAATCTTATTGAAAAATAATTGAAACGCCATTGCTCAATGTTGATATATTGTACTGAATAGTCGTTGTCGGTCCATTGAAAAGTCATTGAGCTTATTGTTGACACGTAGAGAATATCGGCCACCGATCTTTTACCAAAATTTTATTGACATAAAAGTAGTTGAATGGTTGTCGACTTGTTATTGAAAGTACATGGAGCATTGATTTCATTCATTGACAGCTCTAATGAATAGTTATTGAGTTACAATTGAAGCAGCGTTGAAAGGCAAGGTTCCGTTTGGTGTCGCATAAGTCGGTCGCCAGACTTGGGGGTTACGGCCGCCCCAGCTATACCGGCACTCCACGGACGCTGGCAAAATACTGAGAACCGCGAAGCGGCACGTCGTGGGTTACGGCGCCCCAGTGACACCGGCACACCACGGACGCTAGCAAAACAGATTAGAAAGCTGGAACGGGAAAGCTGGAACTGCACGGACAAATACCGTCAAGTCTGTCAACCGACTTATGCGACACCAAACAGAACCCTGCCGCATTGAAATTCGATTATGTATTTATTGAAAGTACACGTACTGTACGCTTGAATAGTTGCTGAATTTTTGTACATATACAAGTGCAATATGCTACCGCAATACGAACAATGCGTACTGAGGCACATGCACTGAGGCACAGGCCTCAGTAGGCATTGTCCAAAAGGTCTTTCACAGAACTTGAATAAGAGCTGCTGGGTGTGCTTACGTGGGTTTTATATGAGCGCATAGCTGTCTGTACATGCGCACTGTGATGTACAACGTATGCTTGCATAAAGAGCTACAGTAGGCCTGCACAGTTCACGTGTTATAGCAGAAACTTTATCGCCAGCTATAACGTTTCTATTCTGCCAAAACACGTGAAAACCTGGAAACACAGCAAACTTAGCGAAAACTAAAATATGGACACGGGCACGAAAGCAAATTGAATTACTCATACACAGTCACTCGGAGAAGTCAACTTTTTCACAAGTTCTGTGACCTTTCGTTTTCTTTCAAGAGGTCCAACAAAAGAAAAACGCAAATGTGCGGACATGTACCTTTATTAAAGCGAAAAACTGCAAAAACCACATCATCACAGAAAAAAACCATAACTTAATTGGTGTAGCGTTTGTTTCAACATGTAAAGGGTGAGTCCCTCCTGCAAAAAATATGAAAACAAGGAAATTGTGACAAATTACTACCAATTAAGAAGTCGGTGTGAAAAGGCGAAAACTCCATCACATCATACGGCTGCAAAAGGGCGAACATGCTACGAATGACCAGGCTGAAGCGACACGCGAGTACACGTTTTTTCACTGCCCCTCTCGAGAGATGCAAGCTTTACAGAGCGCGGATATTACCATAGAAGGGAAACGCTAAGCCACAGCTTTGAAGGCGCGCGTCGACACACAATAGGCAAAGTAACATCATAGCACATAAAAAAGAAGCATAACTACTCGCCCCGGAACACGATTCAACACTCCTCACATATTCGAAACATTACTAGACTAGTGCATCCAGCTATCGGAAATAGCACTGTGCAGAAATACACAACTGTGCTGGTACAAACATTTTCTTACCCGCAAACTTGCTGGAGACAAAACAAAGAACACAACACCTGTCGTGATAGCGTGTATTTAATTACGAGGCACAATCAGTTTTGAAGACGCAAAAAAGTAGTGCATGCGCTCGAATGTAAGCGTTAATGCATACCTTGAAAGAAGCTCAAATAAGCGCGCCAATAAGTCAGTATGTTAGAAACTGAACAGAAATGAAAAGCTACATTTATATTAGGACAGTGGCACAACACTAACGCCGTCAAGTACTTCTGAAACATGTCGCGAATGCAGCCGATGTAGCAACAAAACACGCGTTTTCATTCTTCATGGTTTTCGAATAAAAGGGTGTACAGGTAAAGAAAACAAACTCACCTCCAACGATGGAGCCCCTAGTTTCTTAATCCGCATATTCCAGGAGTGGTAAAAGCCCATCAAGGTGATCGCGTCCATTCCTGCAGCTAAGCAGAAATGAAACTGCGAGAGTCGCGCACGCAAGCTGAGACGTTCATTTCTCCGTCGGAACGATTGCGGAACTAAGCACTAAGCCTCACGGTCCGCGCAGCCGCCACTCGCAGACAAACGTACGTGTATGCATGCAGGTCCACAACTGCTGAACATGCCACGAAGTAGCTTCTTCAGAAGTGCGTTCATACCTTCCATGAATCACGGTATTCACACTGCACGAAATAAAGCGAGAGGATACGAGCGCGCCACACGCGACCGGCACGTCGCAACTCAATGCGCTCAACTGACACAGACGGCAGGGCGCATATCCATCCGCGCAGTCGTTGTCAACGCCGCTGAGAAGCCCGTTAGGTAGTTAGACTGTTATCGCTGTTATTAGTTCCGTAAAGCTTACTGGTTAAAGACCTTTGAACACTTCATGATTATGACTGCTGACGCAATCCAACACCTCACAAATTTATCCCCTTGCGCGCTACTTTCTTCGTCGCAATATGACATGGCGCGCAGGCTACCAAGTTGCTACATGTTGCGGCGTGGCGGCGTTGCCGCGGTTTCTACAAGGAGCGCTTGGCGCGGGTGGCGTTCGTTCGCCAACAGCAGGAGTAGTAATAAAACAAAATGTAGAGGGAAGATAGTCGCCGGTACATCACGTTCATCTGATATTTCGTTGCGGTGAGGTTTGAGATACACGGTCTTATCGACACCGCGCGCAGGCAGGCGTCGCATTCTGCGATCCGTTGGGAGATATCTTTATGTCATCTCATCGTGTTGTGCGCGTCCGCAGCGGTACATTAATAGAGAGTAATAGCTGAGCGGCTCAGCGGGCCAGCGGGCCCAGCGAACGAGCGGAGACGCCGACTGCGCATGCGCGGCACGCTGGCACGGCCAGCGTTTTCACGGAGCGAGCCGCTCACCCGCTCATTTCGTCTCCTCAGCGAAGCTTGCGCAGCGGACGAGCGTGGGAGCGTTTTCCAAGCAAAGCCTCTGCTCGATTGACAGTAACTTCAACCTTGTTCAAGAGGTGGCGCAGCAATGCGTTCCGCTGAAGCAAGCTGGTCATCGCTCAGCTATTACTCTTCCATTTGTCTTTCGCTCCGCTGCCCCCTCCGCTCCTCCGCTGGGTCCGCTGGCCCGCTGAGCCGCTCAGCTATTACTCACTAATGATGCCTACCTTAAAAAACTGCATATGAACGTTATATTCTCAAACCACTATTCCTTTGGGGCCACCGTAGTCGAGCAGTGCTTGCAATTCTGGGCTGTTGCCGAATATCTATCGCGGGTTCCATCCCGGCCGCGGCAGTAGCATTTTAACGGGAGTTCGTTAAAGAGATCGTTATGAAATCCCGCTGTCGATGGCGGCGTCGACTTCAATGTTGAGCCCAGCGTTGGCCCTGAGCGAAAATTTGAGGTAGATGCAAATAAAGAGAAGAGCCGTGGGTCCTTTGCAATTTGGCTTTGCGGCACAGTAAGTCTCCGCCGAGAAGCGAGAGCAGGCTAGCGATTGTGAAAGCGATGTGGCGCGTGCGCGATTTTGTGTGTGTGTGTGTGGGGGGGGGGGGGGGGGGGGGTATGTCGCGTAAGGGGGGTCCCCCCATTTTTTTTTTTTAAGTAGGCAGAAATGCTGGAGGCTGATTTCCTTCGATTCAGGTGCATGTTGAAAAGCCCCAGGTGTTTGCACTTTCCGGAACCCTCCCAGCGGAGTGCCTCATAATTATATTGTGGTTTTGGCGCATACAACCCCAGCAATTAATTAATCAAGCTTTCTTTGTGTATTCAGCGGCAGTGCAGTTGCTGCCCACGGCTGTGTACATGGACGTTACACTTTTACTGCGTTGTTTGCGTTACTGCAGCAAGAAGTCAGCTATAGCATTGTTGCCGCCTGAATAGTCATGTGGTGAGTCGTTCGGTTAGAGCTAATTAGACGGACAGGCTGGAAAAATCACGTTGCCAAAAGTATATACCTAGTACGCAAGTGATAGAAGACCGCATATGCACAGGACGTTTGTAATATGCCTTCTATTTCGGTATGCGCTGCTCACTTGGGGTGGATTCGTCCATAAAAAGGTTTCGATACTTTACAGGCTTGGCAATGCGCGCTCATACATACACTGCAACTCAATAAAGGCGCAACGATAAGTCAACATTTTTTGTCAATCACTTTTTCGTTGATGTAATCAACAGAAAAAAACCATTGAGTATATATTGAGCAACGTCAAGACATCTTGCCAAGTCGTTGAAAATCGGTTGATTCAATGAATAGTGACCGGAATGTCAACAACAACTCAACAGTCATTTTTATAAGGGGTACCCACTACGCCATAAATCATAATTTTTGTGTAGTGGGGAAGCGTCTACTATGCCATTATTCGTCATTCTTCAGAAAAGCGCGGTACCCGCTACACTATTGTAAGGCATTATGTGCACTTTGTTGATGCTGTGGCTGACGACGATGAAGAATTTTGCCTAAGGCTTTTGTAATGGCTTGGAGCATTGAACGACCCACTCGTTACGCAATTCGATTTGTGTGTCGCCTGGTTCTTACTTTACTGTTCTAAAACGCTTTACAACACACGTTAACGCGATTTCTTACCCGACATGAAGTCTGCATAGGGTCAGTTTGCTCCGCGGTTTCAAGCAGCTCAGGATTCTGCTTTCGGACGCGGTAGTGAACGGACGCAGGATGCAGGGCTCCGTCGGAGCGGCAACAGCGGCCCTTCTTGGCCGCGGTAACAGGACAAACGAAGAGTACCAAGTGATTTTGCCTCAACTGCCCACAGGAAGTGTCGCTATGCATACCGTATTTTTGCATGGCGACGTTCGAGCGAGGCCCTACAGGGTGGAAGACTTCAGAGACGCCATAGCCCCCACAGGACTACTGCCTGACGTCGTCGCGCTTGGAGCCTACCAGATAAATCACGTCTGGGCGATTACCCTGAGTGGAGAGGAACCAACGAAGAAAATGCTGTCACTCAAAGAACTTAATGTGAAGGGACATCGATGCCTCATTGTTGATCCCCAGGACCAGCAGGTAAAACTGCGGCTGCATTGGCTGCTTCATGGAGTCGCCGATGAAGATGTGCGGACGGCGTTCGCTATTTTCGGCAATGTAGTCGAAGTGAACCGGGAACGCTGGCGTGTCGACGGTGTGAGTGACAAAGGTTCGACAACTAGAACTGTGCTGCTAAAGTTGAAGAGTGGAATGTCGGTGGATGACATTCCAGGTCATCAGTCCCAGATACCTTTGCCAACATTCAGTGGTTTACAAGTCCAGCAAGGTACTTAGGTGTACCCCTTCAACACTATAAAAACAGTGATGAATACTGGAATGAACAGGTACAACAAATGCGAGAAAGAACATCCCGCTGGAACGCCACTTGTCTCTCAATGTTTGCTAAAGCCGCTGTATGTAATACGTTTTTTATGAGCAAGATATGGTACGTGATGCAAGTGCTGAGTTGTACACGAGTGAATGTGCAAAAGTTTCATAGAATATTCGCAGTTTTTGTGTGGGGATCCACTTGGGAAAGATGCAGTAGAACTAATCTGTTTAGGCGAGTTAAAAAAGGGGGGACTTAGCTTGTCACATCTATTTGTGCGACAGCTAGTTAATCGCTTTCTCTTCTTTCGGGACGTTCAAGATCCTTTTTTGCGAACAGTGTGCCAGTTACGCCTTTGCCGCGCGCTACCCAACCTTGTTGTTAGCACTGCAAACATACCTGGGGGGCACGCGAGGCTTTTTCAAGGAAGTTGTGGACAGCGTCCGTTTCCTTTCAGTAAGATTTTTAACTGAATATCTTTTTGCAGTAACGCGAAAGAAATTATATAAAGATGATTTGTCCAGTACCTATGTATAGGTCAATAAACAGTGGAGGCGAAGGAAAAGACGTACTGAAAAGAGTTTAAAAAATGCAAATTCAGCCAGGGGCAAAGACATTCTTCTTTAAATTACATTCAGGCACTTTATCAGTACGGACCTTCTTGGAAGAGCGGGGTTTTTATATGCCGTGGGGTTCTGATTGCTTTATGTGTAGAAAGCCAGAGACAATCGATCAAGTATTTTTGCACTGTTGGGAAGGGGTGTACTTTTGGGATGTTTTAGAGAGAACGCAGAAAAAAGAGTTTCCACTGCATCCACTAGGAATCAGGTTTTTACAGATAGAAAAGGAGGACGGGATACCTTTTGACCTAATTATGCTTCTTGGCCTCCACTGTTTATGGCGGGCAAGAATGGCGGGATTTTACTGCGACCCTGACAGGCGACCTGCACGTGTGCTCTTTCGCGAGAGCATTGTTCAGTACACAGATGTGCTCAAACAACAGGACTATGTTCCCGACTGGCTGGTCAGAGTTGAACCTCTGGCATACCTTAAGGAATTTTAAGAAAAGCCAGTACTTTTCTTTATTTTTAGTTTCTTATCTTGACATTGTCGCTGTTATGTGTATTATTCGAAATGGTGCCTGTTGATGTACGTGAGACGTGAATGAACCGGTAATAAAGAAACAAAAAAAGCGGCATAGCTCAGTGGTAGAGTGCTGGACTGCCACGCAGAAGACCCGGGTTCGATTCCCATTCGGTTATAGGTGTTCTTTATTTACTTAGTTTTTTTTCTTATTTCGGGCGATATTGGTTACGGACACCGGCGGCAGCGGCAGCGGCGGCGGCGGACAACTACGGCGCAGAAACGACCCTTGTTGTGATCTCATAACAGCTTTCGCTGTAAAACACGACCAGGGAGCGACTCTATGGTAGTAATGGAATCTTCCTTCGCTTCCTCTGAATAGAACTCAACACAAAAAAACGACAATAAATCGTGCCTGGCTACGCCTATATCATACGAAGGCCAATAAGAGGCGAGAACATTCTGGCCTCCTTCGCCATAGGCCTTTCTTCGGGCTATTCTTTGGTGCGTGGATCCATTTATGTTGCGCGTGTGCTGTATAGAAGAAATGGTTGCCCAATCAGTTGGATGCTTTTTTGCACTAGAATATCGGTGCTGTCTCGTACCCACGCCGTTTAAAGTGCGTTCGATATTCAGCTGCCAGATGTTCGCGTGTCCACCATAACGAGTTATTTTCTTACGGACGCGGACGTATATATTGATTATGTGGTGTTCTTCGCGCCCTCGTGCAAATTGCGTCAGAAATTTTGCTCTCTGTCTGAATATTGAACCAGGGGATGTGTTTTAGCTTCAGGTTCATTGAGCCCAGTTGTGTTTCTTCGTTGCGAGAAATACGCTTCGCTGGTTCATCCCCCCAAGAAAATGTGGCGAGACCGCAAATTTTAAATAAGTGTGCTAGAAGAAAGTGTGATGTAGTCATTGTTCAGTTGTTCAATATTGAACTTATGATTTGTGCAACAATATTTAGTCTTCATCTCTTTATATTGAGCCCTCCAACTGGCCTGGTTAGAACATCAATTCTACGCTAATTTTTAATACTCCCAAGCGCACACGAACATTCATAAAGGCCTCTAGGTGGTGAACCTTTTGCTAATACGTATGTAAATTTCACAGAAAATCCCTTGCAGTGCAATATTTTGTCGGAGATGTAAACTTGAGGATAGTTCAAAGCCACCTGAAAACAATCGGACAAAGCATCAGCAAATCGCCGCATTACCCATCATTCCTTTGCCTGCTGAGCTAACCCACTCGAAATTTCCTTGGGCAATAAAGCCAAAGCTTTTTGGGTAATTAATTTGCAACAGGTCTAATAAAATGAATGGATACAAAAACTAGAAATACAGTAGTTATCCTCAAATCCAGTCCAATATCAATGCGCTATGCAAAATTCAATATCGAATGGCATGATCGGAATGAAGTTAAAACATATGGATTGGACCTCGTCATTAAATACTAAACTGACTAAATAAGTATTAGGACCTCATCGTTTATATTCCCACATTCTTTGGCAATCCTTCTGCGAGGGACCGAGAAATAAACCATATAATGAAAAAGAAGAATGACTGATGAAATAATGACCGGAGAGCTCTGTTTGCCGAAGCTGGATATTCCACTGTGAGCTAGGTTCATCCCATAATGCACGCAGGATTGCCATAGCTTATTTGATGGAATGCCCGTAGACAACAGCACATCAGTACTAATTAAGTCGTTTCTTATCTAGACGTCTCATTTTGTGACGCATATAAAACCTAGTGGTACAGAGCCATTGAGGCCTACGCTACCGTGCTGTGTTTGACGTGAACAAAGGTAACAGGAGAAATATGAAAGTGCTAAAAGTCACTGACCGTCTTTGTATTACGATGACTTTCGCTCTCATTTGCTAATGCATCCACAGGGTGAGAAGATATGGTGGTCGCGTTTACAGAGAACTTGGGTGTTACTTCCTACCGTGCTCATTTTGACAGCTGAGCTGTTTAGGCCTGCAGTAATCTGTCCAACGTGAACAGACAAGAAGCTCCACGCCTCGGTGACGTCACCGTCCGTTGCCTAGTAACCGGTGCACAAAGCTGACAGCCTGCTTCGATAGCACAGCCCCGCCACCAGCCTGCCTGCATGGGCACGGCGTGCAACCACTCGGTCACACCAATTATGTCGCCAAGGCTAAATGCGCATGCGCTTCTTCGTTCTCTGCAATGCCGGCGTGTGGCGGCGGCAGGCGGCGCTAGACGCAGACGTGGGGAGACCGAAGAAGGTTACCATTGCTGATGAGAAAGCAGACAGCTCGACCCATACCAACTCCGTACACGACGTAGTACGGAGTTGGCATCAGTTGGCATTGCTTCATATAAGTTAGCATCACTTGGCATGATTTCGCTTAACTTGGCATCACTTCGCATGACCAGGACCAGCTAGAAACCGATCAGCTCTGCAGTGCCTTTAGTCTTGCGCCATTAGTGCAAGCTACACCCGTTTTTTTTCTTTTGCTATTCTATCGAAGTCGGTATGAACAGCTACGCAGGCGACGATTTTCTCGGATGACCATATCAATGAAGGAAAACGCCCATAACGTAGATAGATAGATAGATAGATAGATAGATAGATAGATAGATAGATAGATAGACAGATAGACAGATAGATAGATAGATAGATAGATAGATAGATAGATAGATAGATAGACAGACAGACAGATAGATAGATAGATAGATAGATAGATAGATAGATAGATAGATAGATAGATAGATAGATAGATAGATAGATAGATAGATAGATAGATAGATAGATAGATAGATAGATAGATAGATTTGGCAGTCTGTTGGGCACAGATAATATTTGGAATCTGGAAGTCTTTTGTGTAGTTTGTACTGGCGTATTTTCGTCATTTAATGCAGTAGCAGTTATATGGACATTCTCGACGGGTTTTTGCCGTTGCCGTTACCATCGCCGTCATGTTCCGTGGAAAGTTCAAACTGGTAGCATCGCCCCCGCATCGTATGTTCTACCCGTGCGCAAAAGCCAGCGAGCGGGGCAACGAGCGCGGCTGAAACAAATATCAAACGAGCCGGCCCATCTCTGTCACTCGGAGGGTGCATGCGATAACATCCTCGCAAGTGTAAGTCGCGCCATCGAACGCTGATCAAGCAGAGAGGAAACACCCCGTCTGTCTTGAACGAGTATGAAGGGACGCCAGAGGTGATTGGTGGGGGGGGGGGGGGGGGGAGGTCGCTTCAGCAGCAACCGTGAACTTTGATTTTAAGGGTGCGGACGTGATCGTTGGCGCGCACGCTATCTCGGCAGGCATCAAGCGACGGCTGGTATTCCATTCTACGTGCTGCGCTCTTCACGCTAAGAGACTCTCCTAAAAGGGCATCTCTCCCTGGAGTGATCTCATTATCTAACATCAGCATTTTGTACAGTTACGTGAGACTGGATCTAAAAAAATTAGGTGCCAGCGTTACTTCGTATCACATTGCGATTTGTTGCGCTACGACATTCATCGCTTCGCCCTTGAGGTAAAGTGATTTTTTCGGCTTAGTATACAACTGGAAATACATCTGATTATGGGCCAAGTGAGAAACACACAGTCGAGCGATCTGTGTGTTTTTCGCTAGAATGGTCAGTTATTTGTGATTACTTCTTCACGTCGCACCTGCTGAACTACCAAACAATGATACGAATTATCCCTTATCTTAGTATAATGCATAATTGTGTGTCAGAAGGCACAACACAGGGTTCTTGTTTGATTCTGTGGGAATTCTTGGGCGCAGATCTGTTCCTTATTGATGAACTCAATAAGTCTTGCAGTAAATCATTTTACGTATTGATAGTTTCTAGCTTATTGTTTCAGAAACGCTCCATTGGATTTCATAACTGATAGACTAATAAGAAATTTTCTGACCAAGAATACCCATGTAGGAAAGTTCGTAAGCAATGCAGTTCAGTCGAGCATTCATTTACCTAAGTAGCTGCGGTGCATTATAATTATAAAACTTAACTTCTCGTGTTTATTCGCCAGGTTTTTAATCCTTAATGTAGCACCAAACAATTTCTTTCCACTACATCCAAAAACGACCGGTTTTCCCAATGATGCAACGTAAGCGGTGTATCTTTATGTGACTACGGTTTTCATTTTATACACATTTTCTGACACCGCATAAAGTAGCTAAACATGTTTTTCCAGTTTCTGGACGAGGAAAATTGAACAACCATTAATTTCGATTATACTTGTCCCCTAATACATCACCGAAGTCTTCTGGAAACTGCGTGGCGTTATATAATTGAGTTTGCATAGAATTATACCTAAATGTGCTGCAAAATATTTAACGACTGTGCTTTATTGGAGTGTTCACTGTGAATAATTATGCAAGAACTTTTCTGCTTCAGCACAGGCAGCAGAAGTTCATAATCTATCACCATTGTACGTACAGGCATATCCACGCAAACGACGCGGCTCCTCATGCACCAGTTACAGGTTTGAGGCTGAACCAAAGGAAGAATGTGCTAGGCGAGTCTATCCTCTCCCATGTACCATCCTGTTCCTTAGTTTCACTCGCATAATTTACCTTGAAAGCACACAGCGACAAGCGGAAACTACTTGATATTGGGACGTTATTGATAGTAACAATGTAGCGGTAGCTATATTGTAGTGCTTCCATTTTTATCGAGGAGCTTGGATCTGTACTGGCCGCTCTACATGCAGTACTTCATCATTCAAGAAACTTCTTAGCAGTGATGCAATTTTTCCTACTTCTAGACCAGCCCCCCGAAGCTTGCTCTCCATTTCGTTTTTGGTATTTGCAGAGTTTTTACGAGTCAAGAACACTACCTATTTAGAGGCAGGCCTTAGTAGAGGATATCATTTTCACATTGGCCACCTGAGGGTTTTTAATGGAAACCTAATTCATGTCCTTGCATTTCACCCAAATCTGTGTGGCCGTGGCCTTGACTTGGGCTCTCGTCTTGATTCTTAGAAATAGCACACCTTAGCTGTTAAGGTGGATCGAATTCCCCCCTGCATTGTGCTGTAAATAGAGTCAGCGGTTTGTTACGGACACAAGAGACATATACCATCGCACAATTGGAGGTACTTTCGGCAGTGATTGTCTTCCTACAGGCGGGGTTAGCCTCGCACACCTGGCCGGCAATTACTTTCGTTCCGCTTAGAATGTTTTAATTACTGTCATTTAGGCATGTATCTAGAAGATAGGTTGAAAAAAATGTCAGACGCTTCCTAACGAGCCATTCGCGCACGTTCCAAGGGTACAGTGTGTTCAGCGCTCTCGTAAAGAACCCCCCCCTATTTTTTTGTTTTCTTGCGAGGTTTTTCATGAACTTCCTCCATTCAAGCCAAACCGCTTCCAGGACCAGACATAGTAGTCTATTTCACCCGCATCACTGCATTTAGTGCACACTGGAAAAGCAGCATATCACATTGAACGCCCTCGAATGTGGGGAGGCCGATAATGTTCTTACAGATGAGAAATGACTTTGGACAGTCACTCTAGGCAGCCAAGCAATTCTGCACGCATCAGAAATGCCCGTTTAGACGTAGTCGCTCCACCTACCCGTGACAGCAAAAATAAATAGATAAATGAATAAGTAATAAATAACTAAATAAATTGATCAGTATATTCGTAATCTTTTTCTTAAATGAGATCGACAATTGTGTTTCTATTAAAATATCAGTCGGACGCCCCTTGAACATGACATTAAGTGGCACGAGAGGGTACGCAGCTCAGACGAGAATCTAGAGAATTCCCAAACCGGCGCCTTTCCTTCATGTTTACCCATTCATATCTCTGCATGCCGCACGGCTCACCACGACGGAAGGCAGCACTTGTCGTCGGTGGTTTGGAGTGACCTTTACTAATCCTCATTCCTGCGCCATCTTAATGGCAGCACCAAAACCAGTTTCCTGACGGAAAACGGAATTCTCAAAATATCGCTAATTAATTCTGCCCTAACCATTCTGGTGGGATATGTTTTTTGAAAGGGAATACTGACAGCCAACCGTCAGTCATACAATGCTACAAGCGAATCTATAGGAACTGCTCAGAAAGAAAGCACCTTTAAGTAAAAAAAAAAGCTCATACTCGTGCGGCGTTTCTACCAGGGACCAACGCCTTTCTGGGTGGTCGTATTACCAGTTGAGATGAGGTGGGCACCCGTGGTTGCCAACGCTAGGGCGAATCAATCGTCCGCTCGAAGTACGTAGTCACTGAAAATGTTACATGAAAAAGGTGCATGATAACCTATGCTTTCATAGAATCCTTAGACACTTGTCTCACCCGACGACCGGCTGATCTGATCTTTAAGATCTAGTGTGCTTCCTTTAAGCTACAAAATTTACTTAAAAACTATAGTGTGCTGACAGCCCCCCTTCTTCTTTATGAGGATCTTTATGCAGCCTGCGCAGAGGTACATCATTGTCTTTCAAGAGCGACCTTTGAATCACACAGACATCAACGGACAGACGATAACCCCGGATGCTCTTCCATTTTCTTTAGGCCTTTCTCCCATTTTCATTTGCTTGTTCAATATATAGATGCGAATAACTAAAGTTCGTCTATGAGCACAACCACAGCAATGGATTATCTTTCAGCCTTTGATTCTACTGTATATTCGAAAGGTGCCTGGCTTGCACTAATACCATGCCACCACGCATGCGTCATTGATCGGCCACCGATCAAAGATGGCTTCACCAAATGTTTCAGAAACGGGCACTTTTCGCTGCTAGAAATAATAAATGGAAATATAAACGTAGTGTTTGCCGTAATACAAGCGCACATCGCATAGTGTCTCCCCAAGAAACAATAAGGATTACTCTTTAGACACTACACTGACAGTGCGACAAAGAATATAACAATTACCATCACAGTTCTTGCCGATTTCCTTACACTTCCCTGGACTCGTGAGGACAAGAAGGAAAGCTTAAGATTGCCGAGCATTTAACTTGCTCTCTGGGGGGTGCTCGCCTGAAAATAATGGAAAGAAGTGGGTCGTGTAAAGCTGGCTGTTCGTGCTCGTTCTGCCGGAGTCATCGTCTAAGCTCGACTTGTCAGGGATCCATTAACAGAGCTCGAGTCTTGCTTTCTCGCCAGTATTTTTGTTCTTTCGGGCTCTTTTGGATTCTCAGACGGCTTTAGCTGTGTGCACAAAATTTCACTGAGACTTATCTTTCTCTTTTAAACTATTTAATGGTGCTTTCCAAGACAACGTACTTTTGTTCGCCCGAAACGTACGTTTCTTCGTCATCATCGAAGCGAAGCTTAGTGAACTTCAGACACATTCGTAAAGTCACTGCAAACGTCCTTACAGCGGGCATTACCATGTCATCCTGTCGTGATATTGGTCGGGCAGAGTGCGAACTTTTGTGTTTTACAGTGTTAGTGTTTATTTCGTTCGTTCCTTCCCTATGCTAAATCGGGGGAACTTGGATTCTCTAACTGAAATATGTCCAGACCTATTCACCACAAACTGCTAAGCGAGTTACTGATCAGGCTTGATTGTTAAGTGTAAAGGGCAGATATACCTACGATGCATGACGTATATTTTAGATCAGGGCTTTTAGGAACCCGTTCCTACATTGAGCATCGGTATAACACGCTGGTCGAGCGATCGCTTGAAAGTATGAAAAAATAGAAATGCGCGCCGCATGACATGTAAAGAAATGCGCCCGAAGATTTTTTATAAAAGGGAAATCGTACACTTGTTCATTGTCTTCATAATTAATTTAGCTGTAGCGGCAGACATCTTAAGGAGACAAGAGACATCAATCAAGCAAGAAATAAAGAAATTAATATAATTATCTTTTACAGCAGAGCTGTTAACTTTTCATTATGCCCTGCATCAGACAACTATAATCACAGACCCGCAAGTGCTATCTTCGTCCTCTTCTTGTCCACTGTTGTCCTTCAGCTGCACAAGACAGACTTATATACTGCGACACTGAAATATAGGTATACAATGCGTAGTATCCCAGCTGTGTTTTACAGAAGCTGCGCCGCCTGAGAACACGCCAACATCTTAGGACTCTTAAGCAGAAAAGAAACAAGATGCTAAAGAAACATCACACAAACGCGCTTCGAGGAGTCTCAGCGAAACGGCGGTGAGGTGAAAGTCTTCACAGGCGCGTAAAAGCGAACTGTAGAGACATGAACACTGTAGGGCTGATGCCGTTAAAGGGGATGCGCTCGAATGTTCCCCAGAGCTGAGGGCGTATCGAGGAGCTCGCTTTTAGTAGTTGGGCTCACTCTCTGGGCGAACCGGATTTTTCCGGCGTCATTTTGTCTTTATATGTCTCGTCAGGTTCGAGAGCACGCGTGAGAATCGCCTCGTTTCTTTGACTGCTTCAGCCGCACACGAGCTTCTTTTGAAGGTACGTGGTATCGGAAACACCGGTAGCTCGAGAAGCGCCAGCTACTTGCGAGCAAACACAATTTTCTTTACTCTAGCAAACATTTTGCTCTCAAACTGGAGGCTATCACAGAACTCAGCGGAAGGCGAGAAGAGACAGGACACTCCTCAAGCTGTTCCTTGACTAAGAAGAATTCGCGTTGTGCGCTACTTCGCGAAAGTTATATTTCGAGGCGAATTACTCAGAAAAAGTGAGTTATGTAGTTGTATTTACAGAAAGGCATAGATGTTCGTCTGAGTGATGCTTTACCTTGCTACTCTACACCGGGGAAGGGAAACAGGGAAGAGAAGAAGTAATGAATGACGACAGCGAGTTAGGGATGTGATTATATAGAGTCCCGTCAAATTGGAGGAACGCTATAGCCGTACATCTAGTCCAGGTGCATGTAGAAATGTTACGATCTCTCTTACGACCACTGTTGCACTGTCGGGGTCAGACCAAGGGCCCAACAGAACCTTATCAGTTAACGACCTATTACGAAATCGTCCAATAGAAGAAATCAGTTTCGGTCGTCTACAGGCGAATGCGCGGCAGCAACAAAATATGCGCTGAAGTGTTTCTGGCACTTCACGGTGATCACAATTGGGACCGGTGTCACTGCAGCCAAAGATATGTGCGTCACGTCTTTCGAAGGCGACACGAACACGAATCCGGTGAATCGCCCTTTCGATGTGGCGCTTTTATTTAGGAGGTGTGTGGAACCTCATTTCCGTGTCTCATTTTTGCAATCACCGGTGTCGTCGCTTCGATTTTGTCCAGTGTTGAAGTGTGAAGTAGCGCATTACGCAGCGAAGCAGGGCGTTCGTGTCCGGTCGTGAAAACGAAATTCGCTTTTCAGGGGCACTCTTTAGGGCGCTTTTGGCTTCAGCGTCTCCCTTTTAATTGTCATCACGCCGCAGTGGGCAGAAGCCCAATGGAAGGTGACAAAGTGGCCACTTCTCGAAGCTTTGCAATTTGTGTAGCCAAAAGACAATACGGGCCTTGTCTCATGACGTGATTAATGTTTTGCAAAGCGGGTTTGACATCGCAGAATAAAAAAAACTTGTTTTCTATGGGACATCAACAGGGTGGAGGTTCTCCACTTCTTTTGTGCGAGTACTGAATGTCATTATAGAGGAAAACATTTATTTTCTATGTATATTGACTGAATAACTTGCACGCATACTGGCTGAGAAATCGCGGTTGTTATTTGGCGCCTTCAATTCATAAGTGTATGGCTGGGTGTACGTGCATTTTATTTTCTGTGAATTTGAATACGCCCATATTTTAAAACTCATCAATGACCCAATACCGCATATGATCCAGGTTATGCGGGTTGCTTTTACAACATTGATTCATACGGGATTTTATTTTAATTAATGCACAAAAACGACATGTTAGGCATTGGCATGTATGGACTGCCGATCAAGTCGGTCTTAGAAATTTTTAAAATTCGGATATGGCAGCATTACTAAAATATTTTAAGTTCGCCACAATTTTTTGTCCCCAAATGCGCTATGCCAATCACAGCACTGCCGTTAGCTCATAAACTAATTATTATTCCTTAACTATAGAGCGTAAGCATAGATTGAAGCCCATAATGATAGGAGAAGGGCGCTGTGCTTTTCATAGACAAAAGAAAGCAATTACCAACAGAAATGCAGTGCTGATAATCACCTTGATTACCGCCCGCCACTTAGAGGTTCAGCTGGATAAAGTTTCTGGTATTTTTAACTTGTCCTTCATCTAATTACTACCTTTTCTGTCGTTGCGGTTTTTCGAATCTGTCTGAAAATTGTGCATGTAAAGACCAACAACGATTCGCCTTGAGGATGGGAAAATTAGATAATTGCTGAGTCATATGTAATGACCTTGCCTCTTTAAGGCGTTTCTTTAAACTAAACCCCTTCACTCAATCAAACAGCTACATTTCAGATCGTTCCTTTCGGTGAAGGCTAGTATCACCTGCCTGTCAATTAAAATTCCCCTCGCAAATGTCAATTGGTTCTTTTTTTATTCTAATTAGATTTTTCTTACTTCTCTCCTTCGTGTACGTACGCATTGCTCCGTTGAGAGCTAGGGTAAAAAAGTTAATTGCTAGAGCAAATCCCAAATACTAATAAATCTTTTAACAGCATTCCTGTACAAGCTCGCCGTAATGTCTCTGCCAGAAAGAGAAATGTTCACCATTATAACCCGGCACGCGCTTTCTTCATCCTCTCCTTCATCGTCGTCGTCTCCTTGATCTTGTGTTCCTATCGTGGTTTTGGGACGTAAAACCCCAGATATTATTGTTATTGATCTTCTGTTCTGCTCCGTGCGGCGATTTCTCTGGCGCGGGTTACAATAATCTCATGGGCGAGAGCACGAGTACACAGACAGCGAAAGAGAGAGAGAGACGGAGAGAGGGAGAGAAAGAAAGAAATATAAAAAGAAACAGGAGAATTCCTGGTGGAAGAAGTTTTTAGGTGAGGCGGGATTCGAACCCGCGTTCTGGCGATGCGCAGACGAGCATCAAAAACCACTCGGCTGTCCAGGCACGCCAGCAGAGCATAGCATAGCCTTTTATAATATAGTATAGTGTAGCAAGGGGGTGGGGAAAAGAAGCGAGTGGGAGCAGGAGTGATGCGAGGCTGAAGACGAGGGAAAGGAGGAGAGAAGAGAGTAAAACAAGCATTGAAAGAATAAGAAAAAGACAAATAGAAAGAAAGAAAGTCAGAAGAAGAAAGAAAGAGAGAAAGATTGAAAGATACAGAAATAAATAGCGAGAAGAATAGGAATAAGGAGGATGCAAGCGAGAAAACAGAAA
The DNA here is from genome assembly GCA_030522465.1 of Rhipicephalus appendiculatus. NCBI lineage: Eukaryota > Metazoa > Arthropoda > Arachnida > Ixodida > Ixodidae > Rhipicephalus > Rhipicephalus appendiculatus. Next base: position 77,193 of record JALIZH010011369.1, read on the forward strand.
GAGGGAGAGAAAGAAAGATAGACGGTGCAAGAAGGTTAGAGAGAAACTAAGGCAAACAAGCATAGACGGGAGTGAGAAAGGAAAGTCAGGGTGAGGAGGAGGATAAGGAGAAAGCTTCGCACTTCTAGTGCGAATCTGCCTGAATTTTCTTACGTGCATACCATGTTTTCTTTGGGTCTGGTTAACGTAAGAGTCTTGGATTGTAGGAGACCTAAATGTACAGTGTGCGATAAGTTGGCGCGGAGCTTCTTTGACGTTTTTCCTATAAACTGTTGTACAAAATCGCGGACGTAAAACTCGCGAAAATGGCTGAGAAGAAAACCAACAAAAGAAAACAAGAAAAAAAAAGAAGACGCGAATATGGAAGTTTGCAGCGGCCTAGCAACGTGCGATTGCTATAGCCTGAGGATGTGACTCATAAGCTGGATCATAAATATATATAGTACGAAGAATCAAGGAAAGAAATAAAGGAAGAATATAGGAAGGGAAAAAAAGTGAAGAATCGTGATCTTGCCTAACATGCTTTTCGCACCGTTACCGTAAAATGCCATGAGGCCCCGCTGGACATCGAATGGTCAAAGGGATCTTCAAAAGCGACACCGGACAGCTGTGCCCTATTTTTTTTTCGGACAATATATAGCTCCCTTAGCCTCGCTGGGTTTAACTAGACATCCAATAACCCACTCATATTCTGCGGAGCTCACAAATAAACGTGAAGAAAAAGGAGATTGCCATTACAAATTTTGTCGTAATACAGCGCAGCATGCGAAAGTTACCCGGCTAAGGAAAGTCATCGAGAGCTGTGACAGTGCTTTTTTTTTGGAAATTTATACAAGTAATCAAATAAAGATAGAGTTAAATGTAGGGGCTGTTTTATGTTCTATGTAACGATGTTTTCAACGTGTAACATGTCGGTTATGACAGCATGCAGAAGAACATTTTTGCCAACGGCAAGACAGGTGGCATTCTTCCTACGCCCACGTGCATTACTATTCGCGGCTCCTTTCTCGTGAAGATGTACAGTTATTCATCTGTGATGTAATATATCGCATATTTGCCAGGCTTCATTGTTGAAGACATGAACGAGTGTTTAAAGCTCGGAGGCAGCGACACTTTGAACCGAAATAATGAACATGCTAAAATTTATCGTACAAAAAGTATAACGATTTGGCCACAAAACGATATTTAAAAACATGGCGTGCGGAACTTTTTCCACCTGCAAGCATGCTGGGTAATGCACTAGTTTGAGGCACTTACATACTTAACTGCATAGGCAGCACGAGCCGTGATATTTTTTAAGAGTAGGTGATTGGAATACGAAGCCTGAAATAGCTAGACATTTCAACATTCTTTGAACGTGAAATGAGCACGAAATGTTGTTCCTTTTAAAACTGCAAAGGTACCTGTAATAATGCAATAGTAGTATTTTCGCACTCGCAAGAACAGGGGACAACGTGAGGCCAAGTGTTTTGGATAGATTTTTAGATAACTTGAAGTTATCCTAAAGTTATATTACCCAACCTAATGAAAAAACGTAATAAGGACACTGTTTCAGAATTTATACTTAGGCAGACTATTTACTACCCAACCCACCTGTGCTTAAAGGGCACTAAAGAGAAACAGGATTATTTCTCGTGTTAGTGCATTACTCTTTCAGGATACCAAGAACACTGCTTCGTCCGGGAAGACGCTTGGTGAACGAATAAGCGTGCAAAAAGAAAATGTCGGCTGCTTGCACTACGTGGTGCAGTGCTGGACTAACAGTGAAGCTTGTGGCCGACCAGGATTATTAGCGAGGTCTTAATTAGCAAGACAGCATTAGCATGATCCTAATTAGTGTGGTTCCTAGCAAGATCCCTTTTCTCTCTCTTCCTGTTTGTTCCTTACTCTCTCTGTCTATTTCATATTGGCTCTCGGTTCCTTTCTCTCCTTTCTCTCCCGTTCATGGGTTCCTTGCGGCTGTTCTGTTTTCTTCACAAGGTGCACACAATGAAGAAACGCGTACACCGCCCACCTCTTTTGTCAGCCTCAATGGGTGTGCTGGCTACAGTCCTTATGATTCACCACATTACTTGGCGATAGAGAAAAAAATGTACTTCAACTGTCCTAATTTCTTGAATGTACGTCGCCAAGCGCGATATCTTTATTAATGGTCAATCCTAAGATGAAGAAGAGGATGAACAGAGAGCGCACCACCCCACTCACTGCGTTGCATAGGATAGGCATTGCACGAGTAGCTAAAATAGCTCTGTTTCTAAAATGCGGGTAGCCACGTCACCTTAAAGCTCTCGCACCATGCGCCGTGGCGTCATACATTTTGACTGCGTCTACTGGAGCCTAACTAGCTCCTAATCAATGAAAACTGTCTTTTACAGGAACCAGAGACTTAACATGCCAAGATCAGAAAATTCGTTAAGGCAAGGTAGCCAAAATAAAAAAAAACACCTTAAAAGCCGCGGCGTAACTGCGGAGATTGGCGGCGTATTTAAAAGCGATACTTGTGGCACTGATTATCTCATCTATTAGGAATCTATGGTGGTAAAATTGACCATACTGGAATTGTCAGACCCCAATGTATCCGATGACTATATTTTTCATTGCTTTCGGGCGTTCTAATCTCATTTTATTTTTTGTACTCGGGGTGAATGTGCTTCGGCAGTGGTGGTGCGTAAATATATTTGCTTGTTTCAAATCGTATATTGGCCTTACCACCGTGTTGTGTTACGCCGATGTACGAGTTTACGCCGAGGTAGGGCTTTGCGCTAGGGCTTTGCGCTAGGGCTTTGCGCTAGTCTTTCATATTGCGATATTCTTTGAGCCTCTATGAGCTCGTCAAATGCATTATGGACTCCTTGTGCTCAGATATTGTAATTAGCTGCTCGTATGGGCAGTCCTAAAGCTTGTTTATATGCTCGTCTAATTATGACATCAATTTTGGCTTTTTCCGCATTCCGAGGGTTTGAATAAGGAGCTACGTAGGTTATTCTGCTAACAAGGAAAGTCTGCACGATGCCAATTGGCTTCATTCATGCCTTAGGCATGGGATCCACACCACCGCGGCTGCCGGATTCTTACAATAAAGTGTCATCCTCCTCCTCCTGTCTCACATCAAAATCCAATTTATTGTTTCACTTTAGTGTCCCTTAAACAAATTCATGCATCTTGACTAAATGAATCATAACCAGCGGGCGAAACACTGGGGATCATTCTTACTGTATATCACCCGTGACAGTGCGGGGGATTGAGAAATGAGAGACCATGTCCTCTCATGGTGGTAACAGCGGCCGGAAGATGGTAGACAATGTGAAGTCAGCGGCAGCCAGAAGTGTCCTGCGCCGTGTGGGCTCCAACCTAATTGTAGATGCTGACGGAAAGGATGTTCCACGGAAAGGTGCAACACTAACAAAGACACAAATGATGTGCGACGAGAGGCCGAGTTCATGTTCTGAACCGGCAGCCAATTTGCCAGCTTCCATTACTCCGCCCATTGGCCGTTCGCGTCCGCTCCCTCTCTCCTGACTACGCACCACTGGTCTCCGTTTCCCTGTGAAAAGTTTAGGAACGACCTAATTCATTTCGAATAATAAAAATTACTGCCACGAAGCAAGTGCAGGCTAATGCACGCGGCGGAAACAACGGATGGCATCATCATGCTGGAGCTCCATTCTCAGCTTGTATCGCGCATGTCGTTTTCTCTATTTCGTATGATGTTAAATTTTTAATGAGGCGTTATCTTCGAGACGCTTTGTTATATTTCTGACTGGGGCGATATTAGTGTCATTTTGGCTTAATGGCAAGTTCATCTTTAATTCTACTTTTTTAGGTATAGTAAACGAAATGACAGTACAGCAAACGAAATGACAGGGCCTATTCACGCTCCGACTAGTCCTGTTCACATCACTCAAAAGAGTAGCGTGAGTGATCATGTTATCACAGTTTAAATTTCCCGCCGGTATAATGGGAGGTGTCTCCATCATTCCATACACCTGTGCGGCATACGTATTTCAACACTGTATTCGAGCAGCGTGTAAATCAATGAGCAACGCGAATTCAGGGGCTCGTGTGATTCTTGCAAGACTTCTCTTATTCAGTATTTGGGCTTCTCTGTACACATTTGACTCGATAATGTTTACACAGCGATACCATTTTGTTCTCGCACTCAAGTGCTAGCAAGCTCTGAAAGGGGCGCCCCGATTTTCGCTGTTTTAACCCGTCACGCCTTATAACTTGTAACCGCACTTTATGCGTCTACTATGCAGTTCTGCTCGGAAATGGAGGGGAGGGAAGTATATCTTCGCAGAGCTACGCCCACGTGTCAGAAAAGGCGCAGTGCAATTGCGTTGAACCAACTTGCCCTCCACTTTCTTTTCAATTCCTGTGTCTACCTAAGCTATAAATATTGCCGAAAGATTTCAGATATAACCTGGAGCCCTTTGACGTGAAATCAAGCCACTTTAATCCGCCGGTTTAAGAAAAAGAGGAAACATATCGTAAGGCGTTACTTTTCCAGGTCCACCGGCAGCACCATGCCACGCTCGACTGGATCATGTATACTTAATTTCATCACTATTTAAGCACGCGCAGTTGGAACATCCGTGGTTGTATCGCTTGAAGTTTCTACCTTCTGAGACAAACCTTGGCTGAAGAGGAGCCGACAAATTTCTGTTCCCGAAACAAAGATTTCTCCGCCTTCGACTCGGTAGATAGCATCTTTGTGTCACTGTTGAATCGTGCTCACTGTCACTTGGAATAAAGCGAACTTGCTCCTTGCTTCACTAGATCATCTCGTTTACTGTGTCTGTCAATAGAAGCATATTAGTCCATCCGTCTCAGTCATCATTGATTTTTATGAGCGGCGTGCTCTTCCTTTTGTTAGCGTTTTGAGCGTTTTATCACATATTAGTCAATAAACAGTTCTCTTTATCGTTATTAGGAGCGAAGCTCCTTAGGCTCGCATCCCGCCGTCGCCGCCGTCAAAGCTCGCTGCAACATCGATGCTGCGCCGGCGCAAAAAGACAATGAAACACCACGCGCCCGCCGAAAGCCGAACGGTTTGGTTCTAGCGCACCAGAAATTCGAGGTTAAATAAAAGAAAGAAGCTCTGTGCACAACTGGTTATAATGGTCATCTTCACTTTCACCAACTTTATCGTGGATTGTGAAATGACAACCATCATTCTAGCGCGCTACTGGCGCTTTGTCGAAGGTAGTCGCAGACGCTTTCCCCACCCAGCTCCGGCCCAAAAGAAACATTGAAACGCTGAACGGCGCGCGCTGCGTTCCGTCGCTGCCGTCGAAGCTCCCCACGGTTCATGTCGGTTTAAGTTGGTTCATGTCAAAATTTTTAATACGCGCTGTTTGAAAGAAGTACAACGAAGAATACAACATTTTATCAACACAAGACTCAGGGAGCATCGATTAAATTGCGAACAAATAACCGTCCAGGGAATGTAGCTACACGTTGTAATGAATGCTCATGCGCGCCTGAATTTGCTAAAACGAAAACTGTAAAATGCGTAACAAAATCGACAGAGAGAGATTAGTTTGTGAAGCAGCTGTCATGGCCTCTCTGGGTGAAGAATACTGCGTCTGTACGCCGTCCATACATTCATCTTGGGCGGTGAATTCGGCGGTGAAAATGCAAAAGGCTGATGTTGTATCGGTGAGCGTGTTTAGTTTTTCATCGCTGTGACGTGTGTCTTGTACTTTATATATATATATATGCAGCGTTTTATTTTTCTTAAAAAGAGCAAAGTCCGCTTTAACCGAAAGAGCAAGTCGTAGTTTTTCGCTAGAGACAACATGATTGGGCCTGCTCCAACAGTTTTTTGGCAGTGTGGCATGTCACCTAAACACCTCAAATATATATCGTGGCTACGATCTATACAGCCCACTGTCGTCGGTATTCAGGAGTAATATTTTGATTTGGCTTTTATCGATTGGAAGTTTTCATTTGGATATGAATTAGCTTGTAAAAGACGTCGAAATCGCAGTGAATGAACGATAATGCAATATTTCGGGACAAAATTAACGATATCCTTGTGCTTCTGTCGGTTTCCATCCTTTGCTGCATGGGCGTAATGGCGATAGACTTGCAGAGCGAGTGATCATTCCAGGCAAAAGGCGCACCACTCAGGGCCGTCAGCAGCATTTTCTTGTTCATGGCATCTATTGAAGGCCTTGAAAAAAAATGCTTGAGATCTTCGTCTTCTTCTTCTTAGGTCGCTTTAAGCCATGCCGTTTCGGATCACTTCTTAAAGAAATAGACGGGTGCGTGCCCAATGTCTTCCTTTCAGGTGTCTTCTATTTCAAATGTACTATCTTGGAGCGAAAGAAGGATATGATACTGTAGCGCAATACTCGAAAATAAACAAAAAAGGCAGAAAGAAATAGAAAAGTGCGCCTCTTACTCTTTATATTCTAGTTTTGCCGTACACCATTCAGTAGGTCATTCAGTAAGTAGGAACTCGCACGAGTAGAACTATTTGTGGGACTAAGGCACAATAAGAAAGCAACTGGGACACAAGTGAACCAGATTGGATGCTGCGATGTTGGTTGTTTTAGTCATGTTTGTTGACGCAGCGATGGTTTAATGGATCTGGCTCAGTTTGATTCGAAACGGCCTTTTTGATTCCACGTTCCAATGAGGCACTTTGCCGCTTTGATTGCAAGTGTTATAAAAGTGAGATATATAGGCGCGCATTGAGTTCCCGTGAAATTTAGCCCACATTCGATTTCTCTGTTTTGGCTCTTTTTTTTATAAAAAAAAGACACGTATGTTAACAATGCACGAAAGAAAACAATTGAAAGTTGCGTTTTGTCCCACTGTCCCCTGTCTGTCTGTGTGTCTTTTTCGTTGTAATGCTTTCAAACAGCGCATATTGAAAAATTCAATTATGCTAACCACATAGCTTTCTGCTTTATTACTACTTGCTCGTGTCTTGTAGAGAAGTTGTGTGTGCACGAATCACATGTTCAAGCAGCGGTAGCAAAAGTAGGCCGCTTCTAAAGGATAAAACGATGGCAGCCGAAACTTCGTGAAGCATGGCATGCTCATGCGAAGTGCTTGTGAACCTGTGGTGGCTTTCGTAGAAATATCCACATAACGTCGAAAAGGATCGATTCATACTTAGGTTCTTGTGTCACAGCCGTTTCTGACACATATATATATATATATATATATATATATATATATATATATATATATATATATATATAGGAAAGAATTGTAAACTTAAGGGCTCGTTTGCTTTGTTAAACACAGTATTAATGAGAACTAACAGACAAAGATGCCAAGGAAAGTATAGGGGAAGCTATTAGAAGTAATTGTAATGTAAATGTGAAGAAAGGAAAGTGGACGAAAAGATAACTTGCCACCGGCAGGATCCGAACCTGCGACCTTCGAATAACGCGTCCGATGCGATATATATATATATATATATATATATATATATATATATATATATTGGAGGGCCCTTCCCCAAAAACACAATGCTTTAGCAAAGAAGTGAAGGAAAACTAATACAATTTTTCTCATACTGCGACAAGATTCGCAGATCAGAAGAGCAGCAGCTGCCTCGCGAACTTTTTTCTCCTCCGCTTTCAGAACTATAGTTCGTCTCACGTCTCTGTTTGCTGCACCTCTTCAAGCGATCCCTCCATACGCCCTCCAAAAGGCCTTTTGTACAGCTCCGAAGAGAAGGAAAGGGACGCGAAACTTGCGGTAGCCGCGAGACCCTATCGGTCACGTTGAATCTCCAGACGTGCTCCGCAGTGGCGGTGTACATAGAGCGATTGTTGCAAAGGAACGTAGCAAGAGAACAAGGCAGGAACAACGCCTGAGACGTCGTGCAAACAGTGTCAGGTTTGTATGGAGAATTGCACACCAGTATGCCCACCTCGCAGAAGCAGCATTTTGTGGAAGAAGCGAACAGTGGCGCCATGGGTTTCTGCTCAGTTCGAAATGTTTGCTTGTGCTTGTTAGATTTTGGCTTTATTCTTCGCGTTGAAAGGTCAACGGTCAAGCAAGTGGCAGCTAGTTTCTCTCCCAATGGCTCGGCTTTGCTTCCATACCTTTCTGCGGAAGCTTGCCCTCCAGTGCATGGGGCCAACACTTAGAGCCACAATGTAGTCCATTTAAAAGGGTGCTTGGATTTGACAGTAATGTCTGAATTCTTGTATTCTCATGCCCATTTGTTAAATCTAATCTGAGCGGAAAATGGCATACAGGGTTACTTAGTGTGGAGGACGCAGCGCGATTTGCGCTGTCCATTCGAAGCACGCGTCGAGTATGTCCGTTGCTGCTGGTTGCCAAAGCCAATCAAATATTAAATGGTGCAGTACCCGATTGGTTGGTTGGTTGGATCCTAAAGGAGTGGCGCAACCCACCAAGGGGGGATCGGCCATGAATCGTATAAGTATCTACTTGTTATATTGGCATGGTAGTATCTTTAATTCTTTTATATAATTAAATACCACCTCATATATGTCCCAGTTGCAACAACCCAGTGCCGAGACCTCCATGGAGAGTACTACCGTTCCAGAAAGCTCATGCTCATGTCTTCGGAAACGTGGCGAGGGAAATGTTTGCCTTAAATTTTGAAACCTGCGACATTCTGTGAAAAAGTGCTCTATGGTTTCTACTTGATTACAATAATAACAATGAGGGGAGGAAAAAAACCAGGTCTGTACAAATACAAGTTTAGAGGTGGAATTCTGCATCGCGAGCTAGATATACTCAAATTACTTGATCACGCGCGCCCCAAATGAAAATGCGGCAGATCCCACGCATTGTGAGAATCGGTTTCATGCGAAGCAGTCAGCGAGCAGCTGTCTATTGCAGCACTTTTTGGCTTTGAACAAAGCATTATGAGGTGGATTGACGTGTTTTTATAAATGGAGTAGTTGTGTGCACATCGTGCGCTTACCAAGAACGCCGACTACACTGCCGTTTAAAGGGCAACCAATGGTTTAATGTAACGTGAGCACATATGTTAAAGCACAGAGGTCAGTTTTATTGAAACGAAGTGCACGCTTCGGGGCGACTCACATTTAGAGTTCGATGCTGCGATTCTCATACGTAGCATTCGTTAGGTTAATGCTCCTGGATCGAGCAACGCTTGAATATAATTTGCGAAGTCATAGGAGTACATATGTAATGTTTATTCGACTGTTCTAAAAGTGGAGCCAACATTGGAACACTAATTGACGTTAAGCCTATCCTAGAATACTTGATCTGTCTGTGTAGAGTACTTGATCGCCACGCACAATGCCTGAGTTCGAATCCTGCTGCGATCCTGATTTTAACACAAAATTGTTTTATGCCGGGGTCCACCAAGATTTCAGTGACGCATTTCCGTCACAGAAGTGACGTCGAAAAAATACACGTGATCAGATGACAAAGAAAAAAAGTTCCGTCAACGGGAGTTAATGTGTGTTACTGCATATTACGTGCCATTTCTACCATATGACTATGAGGCACGCCGTAGTTGACGACTCCGGTAATTTGGACCATCTGGCGTTTAACGTGCACTGACATAGCACAGCATCCGCGCCTCTTGCATTTCGCCTCCATCGAAATGCGACCGCCACGGTCGGGATCGAACCCGTGATTTTAGGGTGAGCAGCCAAGCAGGATACCCGCTACACCTACGCGGCGGAAGCACAATAACGAAAGGCGTAGTAAAATTTTCTTTCAAAAAAATAAGAAACCTACGAGAAATAAGGTCGTCGCTTTTCAATTTGTTTGATTGGTCGCTAGGAATTTTATTTCAAATCGTTGCACCGCTGGTCTTGTTTTTTTTTCGGCAATGTATTTCAAGGCCATTACCACTCGACATTATGTAACCGCGTGATCAGGCAAGTATCGGCAGTTTCCGCCAGGAATTCTAGGCCTTTCTTGTGTGCTGTGTGAGGTCGCAACGCGTACAATCGTCCCGGCAAGTGCGCTGTGAATTCCAGGAGGTATGCGGAGAGTCGAAACACCACGTTATGAGCTGCAGATAAAACTAAAACATCTGCATTGTCCATTCTATATACAAAGGACAATAAGCCAGAGAAAAGCAAGGAAGATAGAGACAACTTTATTTCGTAAACTTCAGTTTTTCAAGAAGAGGCGAGGAAAAAAAACAGATGTATGCTCTAAGAGCATACACGTGGTAGCGTGGCCATTTTCACGGCTTCTTCCGTTGTTATTTGCGCCAGCCAGTAGTGTTTCAAAATGAATTTACAATTTGACGTCGTTTCGCAAATCCCTGCTACAAAGCAATCGTTTCGTCTCAGTGCTGGTTTTTTCCATGCTTCTATCAGCAGTGTGTGTTTTGTGAATAGCGTTCCCACACTAGTAAGCACGTTGCAAGCTAAAAAAAATGTTTTAGCTGTTTCATTTGAGACGGCGAAACTGAATACCGAGATGCTAGCCGTAAAACTTCGACTACCGCTTCTCTTTTTCAGCAAGAGTTTGTCGCAAGGGGTAAGTGATGGCGTTAGCTAGGAAAATAAATCAACTGGGAGAGATCTTAACGCAACTCATTTATACTTGGTAAGCGAAAGTCGCTCAGTCACTTTGCTTTTTTCTGTGTGTTTTTGACCTATGAGAGGAAACGTATCAGCGAGAATGCTTGTTCAGCTTGTGTGGCACGCGCGCTCTGCTTGTGTGGCACGACCAGCACTGCACGCGCGATCTGACGTGTCGATCGCGTGTCGAGCCAATACTGTTCCTTTTTTTTATTTTTTTCACCTTCACTCGTGTTGCACAATGTCTCATCCTAATGTTTCCTTCCTTCATGATAAGTAGTGATGAAACGCTGAGTGGCTTAGGACACGCCGCGTTATTTATTTGCGACACAAGAGTGTCGCAAGGCAATCCATACGCAGCTGTCGCTTACTGTGCCTATTCGGCGCGCACACATGTGCTGAGTGCGACTCATGGCGAAGTGCCGTGTCAGTGTTTGGCTGATGCTGAGCGAGCTTTTTCTTCCTATTCATCGAATTTTCCATTCTGCCGGCAATTTCATAAGTTACTGCATCGTATCTATCGACGCTATGCTCGCTTTGGTAATCGTAGCTTCGAATTACATTACCTTTTCCTTTTGAACGAATGCTTGCAATGAAGCACTGTTTCAGAAGTGCATCACCTGTGAAACATATCCTTCTCTCTTTTCTGAATCCTGGCGAACGTGTTGAGCGTTTCATTTGGCAGTTAAAATACTTCGTCCCTAAAACGAATTGTCTAAATTGTTGACCACAGTACACTTATCAACTCTTAACATAGGATAATCTACTTAGATCGTCATATAGCTTTGTTTCTGCAGCGCACAAGCCAATCAGAGCAGGGAATGTCATAAAAAAGTCACAGTTTCACCGCAAGGGTGAAGCAATGAATGCGATAGCAACAAATTGTAATGTTATACGAAGTGAGGCTGGCAGCTAAGTCTTTTGGATCCGAGCTCACGCAACCCTAGAAAACGCTTGTTTAAGAGAATTCTCTTCGCGTTGAGAGCGCAGCACGTAGAAGGGTACACCGGCCGCCCGCTGTCGGCTGCCGAGATGGGGAGATAACGCGCGCGCCCGCGACGACCGCGGTCGTAAAATCGAAGGTCGCTCGAGGGACCCCCCACCCCCCTCGCGTCTTTTCACGCTCGCGAACGACGGGCGGGACCGGTGGAACAGTTGGTAGGATCTTATCACATGCGCCTCGCAGCGACGGAGATGCCGGCTCGTTTGATTGCCGCTTCAGCCGCGTTCACCGCTCCCGTTCGCCCGCTATTACCCGCTGGTAGAACGTACGATGCGCAAGGGGTTCTTATCAATTTGGACTTCATACGCGACATGACGGCGACGGCAACGGCGACGGCAAAAACCCGTCGAGACTGTCCATATAATTGCTATCGCAATAAAACAAATTTTCCGGTTTCACCTCCTTTAACAACGATATGATTATGAGAGACGCCGTAGTGGAGGGCTCTGTGAATTTCGACCACCTGGGTATCTTTAACGTAGAACTATGTCTAAGCGCACGGGCCCGCAGCATTTCGCCTCAGTCGAAATATGACGGCACCAGCCGGGATCAAACCCGTGACTTTTGGGACAAGAGGGAATCGTAGTGAAACACATCGCAAAAAAAATGACGGGGACACAGGAAGAGAACACACACAGCACTGAGCCCCATCATTTTTTGCGCTATGTCTTTCACTATGCTACACCAACATGTCCTAGTTCGCTCTATTGTAAAGAGTGAAGCACCACAATCACAAGACCATCGCGGTGAGCAGGAGATCTAGGCTACGGACGCATCATCAATATCATTCGAAAGATCGGGCTTCGCATCTGAGTTATTCAACAACGATCGAACATCCCTTTCTCTTCCATACATCGAGTGTGTATTACGTCGACTTTAGAGAATTGCTTCTTCATGGAAAAGAAGTCAATAGTTGCCTCGGTGCGTAGCCTCCTAAGGTTCATTTTAAAAGACAGGGCGTCTAGCACACGGAGCCTCCGGTTAACGATCTCTTATGTTCCAATAAGAGATATCTTATGTTACAATGTTTTCTGCGTAAAGGCGGCTCCGACCGCTTCTACGTAGAACAGACGGGCCGTTGCATTAACCAGAGATAATTGGAACATAAGAGATCCAATCACTGTTAAGTAGAAAACTTTGAAGGGAAGATGTCACTATAATAAAAACATCTCACTGCGGTGAGACATAATGGATACTCCGGTAACCGTATTGATCTACAGTGATTAGGTTTCTGCACCTACTTTTTCATAGAAAACATATTACGTAGGATTAAATTAAAAAAAAGATGTGGTTTGTAGTAACTTGTTTTTAGCTACCATCCGGAGAGAGCGCCAGCCAAAACGAAGAGCCGGAGACCGTAATTGAACGCGACAGCTTTCATTTGGGGAAAATCCAATATTGTCTTTCCAACCTGATTGCACTCATCTTGATTCGCCGACTAAACCCTCGTCTGTCTTTCAGGCACCGTTAGAGTTTGCGCTAGGCCCGTGTGACTGGCGTAGCCGGGGAGTCGCTTAAGCTCCCGCAATACCACTGAATCCAATCCTGGAAATTCAACTTTCATTTGAGCTGGAACTTGACAGAGGATTTGAGTCAAGTCTACCATGATGAACACTTCAGCTAAACGCAGTCCACTTTCACCTTTATGTTTGTCCTATATCGCATGGACAAAAAAAAAATAAAGAAGCAATGAACAAAAACCACACAAAGCTTGCATTTTAAACAGAAGCTTTTTCGAGATGGGATAAATATAAAGCAACGCTTTCTGCGGTAACTTTGTAGTCAATCACGCTGCTGGTCTCGCAATCGTATGGGTTCAATCTTGGCAGTGAAAGCAGCTTTTCAGTGCGTATGGCTGCTCAAACACTACTTGGAATAAAGACATCTTGGTTTTCAGACACCTTATTTATTTTATTTTAACACCGCCAGCATAGTTAGGAAAATTATCAGCTATGTGAAATAAAACACTCACGATAGCACCCCGTGTAACATACCTAACCAGTAAGAATGGTTGCACAGCAATAACAGCCGAAACATCAACTCCGGGGATAATGATAACAATGCTTTTGACATGAACTAGGGAAGTTTCCTGACTTCCCTGTAGGTATAGTGGTCCAGGCATGGAACAGACGTCTGTGTGTTTTGCAGCTCTGAGGCTGGTGTTGCATGTGCGTTATACAATATATATTATGTAACTTAAATAAATAAATAAATAAATAAATAAATAAATAAATAAATAAATAAATAAATAAATAAATTTATAGGCCACTGCTCCGCTGCAAGGATGAAGCAATGAATATAATAGCAACAAACTGAAATCCTGTACTATCTAAGGCTAGCAGGAAACCCTTTTCATATCCTACCTGGCATTGCGCAACAAAACGCTGGCGTAAGGGAACGCGGCCGCTGCAGCGGGTGAAGTGACCCTCGTGCTGTCTACCGCTTCAACATATTGTAAGCAGTGATTCCGGCACACTACAGCGCAAAAAACACTCAACAGATGGAACACAAACGAACGACGACAAGCGCTGAACTTTCAACAACCTTTATTGAAAAATTGCACGTATGCTTATACTGTCCGACAGAGACGTCATCCACTGCACATGCGTAGGTACGCCATCTCTTTATCAGTAAGCTGTAGGGATGACACGCTTACGCGACCCTCCCCTAGCTAGGAAATGCGTGCTGCTTTAATGATTTCACGGGTGATTCACGGGTGATTCACGGGTGATAAGCAGTGATACCACAGCACGTGCAAATAATGCGAGTTGTCTTCCTATACCTATCAAGATAGGGAGCATATGCGACCACGTCCGGCCGATCATAGAACGCAGTTACTGTTTCAACGACGCAGAACACACACAACCCTTCCCGTAATGAGCCTTTCGTGCGCCGAAAGATGGCCGGCGAGTTTTCTCTCCGCTTGAGCCATGATCTGCGGTTGCCCACGTACTCTTTCACTCTCACCTAGAACATATGCGACGCCCTGGGCCATGTTAGGAACTTGAGCTCTGTTACATAAAAGAAGAAATTGTCTTGATGTTGACGTACACGGTGTTGAAGAAACTGACAAACCAAACATCATTATATATCCTATTGCACTTTTTCGACAGGTAAACTACAGCATTATATGGACAAGCAACAGACCGAAAAGAAGAAAAAAAAATGACGCCATATTCACGAAGTGAATGATGAAGAGTAGGCGAAGCTCGATCGTTTTCATCCATGGTAGAAAGAGAATGTGTGGTCTGGAACGCGCTTATACTTCATGGTCATCAGCTTCATCGTCATCGTTATCACGTGTAGTGGGTACATTCCACTATACTGGAATGCGCTCTTCATGGTCATCAGGCGTCATCGTCATCTTTATCACGTGTAGTGGGTACATTCCACTATACTGGAACGCGCTTATACTTCATCGTTATCACGTGTAGTGGGTACATTCCACTATACTGCGTCATTGTCATCTTTATCACGTGGAGTGGGTACATTCCACTATACGTGGCTACCTACCTACCTACCTACCTACCTACCTACCTACCTACCTACCTACCTACCTACTACTACTACTACTACTACTACTACGACTACAGAGGAGGGACAGACCCACATCCTAAAGAGCTTCGCCCCTAAAAACTCACATACAAGGTTCTGTAGTAATGAAGCGTCTGAGTGTTTTTCCCGGCCGCAATAACGTCAAGTTCTTTATATATGAAACTGATCATGCTCGCTAGCTAGGTTTACAGAGGGTAATGAAAAAACAGAAACAAAAAAAAAAGCTGTGGGCTTGTGTTTTCTCTAAATAGGGCCTTGCTGTCGTAATTTGGCCAAAATTACAAAGCAGGCTGCTTCCGTATATATGTACCCATATTCGTTGAGGCACCTTTCTAAAAAAAAAGTAAAAACGCAGCCGTTCCAATACAAAGAAATACAAACGCAGCCGTTCCAATACAAAGAAATAATCCCAGTGGCAGAAAGATGTGCCACAGTTCACATTCGGCGACCAAACACAGCTTGTTTGAGGCGCTACCAATGCGGAAGTTGGAGTAAGAACTTAGGGAGTGAGCGGCGTGGTGCGCGTCCTAAGTCTCCTGCATCGTTTGTTCTTCTCTCGCAGTCTAAATCGCCACTCAGAACTGCAAAGCACGTCTTGAAAACCAACGTGACTGATAGCGAGGCGACCGCCTCAAGTTCACTTTCTTCCTTTCGACTCTTCGCGAAGGAATTTGTATACAGCTGACTACGTGATCTCTCGAGGAGATTCAGTGAAGAATGGCGACGAACGGAAAACAGGAACCACGAAAAAGGTTATTCCATACGGGAACTTCTGGTCTGCCGAGTCAAACTATATTTTGCTACAGTTTGGTTTAACTCTATCTTATCGATTCGGCAGTTGAGTTAAACACAGCAACCTACTTGAAGTCACGGTCTTCATGGCTGTGATAGGCCTATTTTTCATATTTGAAGTCCAAGGGTCCTTCTGACTCTGACATCACCGGTATATGAATTGAAGCCTAACGGGTGAGCATATTCCTTTACAAAAAGCACCCACTCCCGCTTGCTGCACGCTCATACTGCATTACTGAGACAATATCTTTAGGAATAAAGGTAAAAATGAGTAGAGGATGGCATGCATGTAAGCCAATGCCGGCGCGTTTGATTCAACAAAATCGGAAATTTGAGCGGTTCCCGCGAATGCAAATGAAAGGGATTGTGCCAACAATTTAAGGTTAGTTATTGTGGAAAGGGTTGTATAGAAAGGTGAGTGTGTACTTGTCAGTGCTATAGCGCAGGAGTTAAGTGCACAGCTGGCAAACACGTCGACGAGTGAGTACGTAGGAGTAATCACTTCCTCTGTTGGCCTAATAGATGAATGCCATCTCGCATCTAAGAAGGTTGTAGATTTTGAAAACCTCTGATCCTAATGAAATGTAGAATGCACTTCAGAAAAACGGGAGAGAAAGTTACGGCAGCAATCACATATAAGTCTTTGTCACAGTCATTGTCTATCGCATTTGAGCACAATAAAGTAACATGCGTTTCACAGGAATTGGGACTATTTACAAAATATTCTAATCTCGTCGTTGATGAAGTGTTTCCTTAATCTACACTTACACTCGGTTGAACGGCGGCCCATGAATACTCCGTTTGTTTCGCGAAATCGCGTCGTGCGTCTCAACAAAGAATTGAACAAACGGCATTCCTCAGCAAATAATCAAGATTCTGCAAAACGGGACAAGTGTCTTTGCATGTGTGACGAGTATGTGAACATGAGGCATGCACCCGTGACATAGTGGTCAGAGCATGGGCTTCGGAACTAAAGGCCCAGAGTTCAGATGGAGTCGTAGGAACTTTTTCTAATACATTAGTTTGTTTGTCATGTGTTTACTTCGCGACGTCAATTGTGTGTGTGTGTGTGTGTGTGTGTGTGTGTGTGTGTGTGTGTGTGTGTGTGTGTGTGTGTGTGTGTGTGTGTGTGTGTGTGTGTGTGTGTGTGTGTGTGTGTGTGTGTGTGTGTGTGTGTGTGTGTGTGTGTGTGTGTGTGTGTGTGTGTGTGTGTGTGTGTGTGTGTGTGTGTGTGTGTGTGTGTGTGTGTGTGTGTGTGTGTGTGTGTGTGTGTGTGTGTGTGTGTGTGTGTGTGTGTGTGTGTGTGTGTGTGTGTGTGTGTGTGTGTGTGTGTGTGTGTGTGTGTGTGTGTGTGTGTGTGTGTGTGTGTGTGTGTGTGTGTGTGTGTGTGTGTGTGTGTGTGTGTGTGTGTGTGTGTGTGTGTGTGTGTGACTACAATTATTTCAATTTCCTAAGAAGAGGTACATTACAATGCACTACCCGCGGAGTACTGCACAAAA